>CAUYRT010007699.1:0-33795 GCA_963574885.1 Lepilemur ruficaudatus
CACACATATTTTTAATCTGAGTAGATAACACTAAGTGTATTATAAAAAAGTTATGTCAATTTATTCTCCGACTCACACATAGATTTGTTGTGTAAATTGAGGACCTGCAGGTTTGTCTCGCATACCCTTAAGGCCTGTCAATGGGTCACAAAGGATGTGTCCAAGAAGGGAGGGGGGCATGATGAGGCATGTCTGACCTCCCTCCTCCTGGCAGACAATTTAGTTTTAGGATATTCCTTTGGCCACGAGGGGGTCCGTTCAGGCAGCCAGCTGGGGGGGAGGGTAAGCCTTAAAATTTTATTTTGGTTCCCATATGGAAATAGAAGGAACGATTGAAAGAGAGGAAAAGAGAGAAAGAAGGAGTGACACGCATTCCATTTATCTCTTCGTTTCACTGAGCAGATCCATGCCCTGCTCAGTCAGCATAAAACCAACATTTGGGATCTGTTTTTCCTCCATTCCTAGGTCCCAAATGCCTCCCACCATGTAACTATTCTTCAGTGAACATTTTCCCAGGCTATGGAAAAAAATGTATTTTCATGCAGTATGAACCCTAACAGTAAGCTAGCCACTCACATCTAGCTCTAAGCCAAAAAAAAAAAATACCAAAACAAAACAAAAACAAAAACCAAGGAAACAGGTAAAATTATTTTCTACCAACACAGGAAAACAACCCGGCTATTGTTAACTAATTTTTCAACCAGTATTTACTAAGCATATGATATGTGTCAGGCATCACTAGGATCACAGTTTTGAACAACAAAGGTAAAATCCTAAGTAACAGAGACTTTTATTTTGTATTTACAGAGAGATGCTATTTTGGTTTCCAATATCTCATATTCCTAGCTAATTTTCATGGAAAGTATTGCCTATATGCTATTTATACCTGAGGCTATAAATTTAGACTCAAATCCTTGTGTGCAAATGACTCCACTGTAACCGACTTAACATCCCCCCTGCCCCAGACTCTAATTGGCTTCACTACCTCAATCTAATTAATGCTTCCCATAAATGCCAAAGAACTATCTTTAACAGATCATATATTACCTTCCTCATTTTCTCTGGGACTCCTCATTTATTCTGAAAACAAAATTCAAGCACCTTACCACTTGCAGCGTTGCTTAAGTTTCAGTCTGTTTCTTATTTCCCATTTTGCAGTTTCAGCTCTCAGTACACAAATATGCTCCAGGCCCCGACCTCACAGAGCTCTTTTGGGATTTCCATCTTCTTGCCTCAGCACTGCTCTGCGAGTCTTCCTGCTGAAATACTGGCCAGTATTCACTCAAATATATTCTTCCTTCTTTGCCCTCTGTCTGTACCCCTGTTCCTCCAGAAAGATGTAGGGACTCCTTCTCTTGTATTCCCAGACTATTTAGTACAGTCCTCCCATATAATCTGTGGCTTTTTTAAATTGTAATTCCTGGCATGTTTTTATCTTCTCTAGGTTATTAGTTTTATTTTGATTACAAATGACCCATATTGATATTCTTGCATTTCAATCATAGGAACAGTTCCTGGTTATATAATATGCTTTATATATATATATATAATGAAAAATATATATTTTATAAATGATTAAACACTAGAATCTAAAATATATATCAATACATCCATACATATTGATATTGAAGAAGGAACACTATCTCCTTTTTGGTAAGTGAAGGATTGCCAAATCTGCACCTAACAACCTATGCTTGAGTTGATAATTAGCAGAGCAGCCCATATGAAAACAGATACAAAAATTACTATGTTTTTAGCTGAACTGTGAAGGGAGTGGAGTAGAAACAGGCTATAGAGAGAAAAAATACAGAAGATTGAGAAATAAAAAGAAAGCAAAATAAGGAATACAGGCAAAAAGCAAATAGATTACTTTAGTTAAAATGAAACAATTTTACATCTTAACAACCATACCACCACCATCCCCTTCAAGAAAATGTCTTTACTTTCTAAAAATATTTGTGAACTGATATATTTTTCTTCTGAAATATTTACTTTGTGGATATGGTTGATAATAAAAGGTTGAATGTATTTATTTCTTCATGAGTACATTAAATATTTTAATATTGTAAACTCAAATCATGTTTCTATTTCTTACAGCATTGGGAGAAATTATGTATAATTCCACCCAATATAGCTGAAAAATCTGATATAAATAATAATAATTTATGTTTCATGAAGGATTACAGTGCAAACAACACTTTAATGTACAATCCTAGTTATTGTTAGTCCCAATAAATTCTTATTAGTCCCAATAAGATCCTTATGTGTATGATATACCCTAAAATGATCTTCTTGAAACATCTTCACATACTGATTCAAATAAAGTTGGCATACATGTAAGTTATTTCCTTATTCATAATTTCCCAATGCTTAGAACCTGAGAGTAGGTTATCAGAAGAGGACATTGCACAAATAAATGTGTTATGTAATAGCTAACTTTATAAATTGAGCGACATTTAATTAAAAAAAGAAATTGACCACCTTCAAGCAGGTTGCATTTGAGTACCAAAGCATCAGTTATTGTCTTCATGAGAGCAAACATAACCAAGGAAAATTTTCATACTTTTATAGAAAATATAACTTATTTTTGACATTTATAATTTATTTTCATAGGGTTTATTTTTATTTCAAATCCTCATTTGCCTCAAACAAGTTTATGAAAGACAGGAAATATTTTCTGAAATAATGCTTTCATAAACTTTTTCTCTTAGGATAGAAATTTAATAATTTCAATTTTTCTAAGGTTCTAAATGTTAACACAACACATATATATTAACTTAAATGGAAATGTGAAAGTAAACACTTATATTTGGCTAACTGCACTTATTCTGTAACGAACATTAGAGAAATATATTTTGTGTTATTTTAAGTTGTTAAGTAGCAGCATGAGGTCAGTGCACTTATAGTTGGTAATTAGATAGAAAGTCCAAAAACATATTACCCAACTATCACGTCTTCATTTTTAATTAAATTATACTTGCAGACACGGCAGGTATAGCTACCCAAATTAAGTCAAATTGTTCTCTATATGCAATTTTGTTATTATCTTGGCTTTAATCCTTCATAATAAAGGATAACTTGGTCTACAATAGTATATTTATATGTATATGAATATATTTTCTTCCCCCTTTCTCTATCTCAAAAAAAAAAAAATATATATATATATCCTAAATAAAAGAATAGTAGATGCTCCCACAGTGGATAGCATGATTTAAACCCAAATCTCTCCTTTAGACAATGTTTCCCAGAGTATGGTACTGGGATCATTTGCATCAAAATCACGTGGGGAATTTGTTATATTTCTGTCTACTTGACTGAATCATTATCTCTGGGTATGGACCCCAAGTGTTATATTTTTAGCAAAATCCTAGATAAAACTCAAGAACTATTGCTATAACTTATCAATCAAACATTAACTGATTTCCTTGCAATACTGTCTGTCTCACTTAGAGAAAATACACTAGCTGTTTAAGTTCCTGGAGAGCTAGAAAGGTAAATAAGAATAAATTAATCTTTTACTTAGCAGAGCAAGAAACATGGCCCAGAGCTTGGACATTTCTGGGTTTTATTTATACAACACTTATGTTGAAATTGCGTAAAATAGTTAATACTTAATTGAAAAGAACATTGTTAGGAGTACCCAGACCACTAGAAAGGGTGGGCTTAGTTTGATGAACATAGAACTTTAATGGTAGGTTTTATTTAAACACTCTGAGCCTGTTTTCTCATCTTTGAAATAAGGCTAAGTGCCTAATTCATAGAATTGTTGAGAAGTAAAATGGAGCACCTAATATACAGTCCCTCTCCTCTCTTCTCTCTCTCTCTCTCACTCTCTCTCAGTTTGTGTGTTCTATAATTTATGTCTGTGTGTATACATGCATATTAACGTTTTGTAAATTAATTGCAGTAGGAATAAAACATTAGTGACCAAATATTTTTCTGGGAGTAAAAAATAATATTTGTAAGTCAGTTTATTAAAGAAAGCAATTTATGTTTTTCTTTAACAAAATGTAATATTTAACAAACATTCCAATTTATCAAATAAACATCATTCTATTATCCCACTCATTACTCATTTCCTCCTATTTGTCTTAAATTTCAGAAAACAAATTATTGGCACACATGGCAGTATTTGAATTTACTATTGGGTCTTTGAAACATTAGAACTTTCAGTAAAAGTTTATTTGGGCTTTATTTCATTGACATTTTAAGTTTATTAATTGTAAAACGTGTTTTTTCATATTGTTTTTTTTTAATACGGTTTTTCTCCCAATAAGAAGTTTCACAATTAAAATGAGGCAAAGAATATCATTATAACAAAAAATATTTTCCAGACAATTTAAATTTGGAAACAATGTTCTCCATGTTGTAACTTTTCTCTTTTGTTAGATGTAAGAGGAATTGTATGTGACGCAGAGCCTAGACTGAGAAAATTGACTTATGCATTTAACTGCCAAAAATGGTAAGTAATCTATCAATATTCCCCCATTTGTCAGATGTGGCCAATAGAATACCAGTTTACATAGTATCAGGTGGTGGGAAGAATAGAGCACCCTCATTGAATGTAGCATATAAAATGAGTAATATTGCAGAAATTAAGCCCTAAATTGCACACAGAAGCTAAGATGCAAAATTTTGCCATTAAATCTTAAAGTTTTTCAATTTTCTATCTTAAAGACCTTGTCTTTTCTTTTTTTTCACTATTTTTTTTTTTTTACTTAAACCTGATGAGTTTCAGACCTACGTGGTCCATTTCCTGTACAGAGTAGGAATCAAAGAAGTTCAGTACAGCTACACTACTTTGTTTTTTATTATATGTTGAACACCTACACTACTGTGTTTTTTATTGTATGTTGAATTAAAAGGGCTTGCTCAGTTGAAAAGGGGGTGGAGCATCATTTGATTTCATTAAACGAAATCTTCAGACAATGTTTCCTTTTCCTCAAGTCCCACCTCATCTGACTGATTTCAAAACTAGTGACCATTCTTCTTAGAACACTCTTGCTTTCCCTCTTATCCTGCAACAAAAAGACTACTGAAGAAGAAAAGCCACATCAGAGCCTCCTGTTGGTCAAAGATCAACATGAAACTGATGTTTGGGAGAGGAAAGAATATTTGTTAAACTCAGAAAACAGACAGGAAAAATGGGCAAACTTGTCCATTCATATTTTTAAAATTCTTCTTAACATCACCCTTTTTTAAAAATTTCAGAGCATTATGTGTGTACAAATGTTTTTGATTACATGGATCACTTTTTTAATTCTTGAGTCAGAGTTAAAAGTGTGCCCATCACCCAGATAGTATTTGTTGTACCCGTTATGTAGGTTTTTTCCCATCCTCTCCTTCCGCTTCCCCCTTGCTTGATTTCCACTGAGATTTCCTTCCCTCTACGCACACGTGTGCTCATCGGTTGGTTCCAATTTAATAGTGAGTACATGTGGTGTTTGTTTTTCCATTCTGGAGATACTTCTCTTAGAACAATGGTCTCCAGTTCCATCCAAATTGTTGCTAAAGGCATTCAGTCATCCTGCATCTTAGTATTCCCTCTTCATTTATGTCGTCAGTTACCTACATTTATCCCTGTATCTATAGCTATCAGGATGTCTGTTCTGTGTCTGGGCCTCTGTCTGTCTGTCCACCTATCATGTGTCCATGTTGGAGAGAGTTCTTCAGGCAACTGTGAGCTCAGTCATTCTCACCAAAATTCTCAATAGACTATCTGGATGAACATTTAAAATACATTTTTCTGAAGGTATAGGAAAACTACCAAAGCAGCAAATATGCTGGCCTGAGATCAGAAGAGAAAAGAAATGCAGAGAAGTAAGCCCATTCATTTTGTCCAACCGCACTACTCTTCTCAGTAGGAAAAGGAACTAAAGTTTTGGTTGAGAGCCTGAAAAACTGCACAGAGCTATCTTCTCAGCTTGCTTCCCCCAGAGTAGCACTCTCCAAGGTCTGTAAAAAAGTGTTGCTCAGCCCCTCAGCCATCTCCTCCAGAATCTGAGACCCACGCTGAGCAAAGGCACGTCCACAGACTGGGCTTATTCTCAGGGGCATTGCTCTCCTTTTAACTTGGTAATTCCTATTTTCCCAGCTCTTTAATACAAATGACGATTATAGCTGTCCAGATTTTCCACTTGCTTTTAGCAGAAGAGTAGGTCTGGATTATTTAGTTCGCAATTAATAGAAGTTTCAAAAATGGATTTTTCTCTCTCAGCTTCTTTGCTGAAGTAACATTAATAGTATCCATGCTGTTAGCGTTTTACGATTATTACGGGCAGCTCTGCTAAGTGCCTCTAAGTTCTCACACTTAATAGCGTGAATTCCCCTTGACTCTTTCCATAGGTAAAAGCTCACATTTTAGTTCAAAAAAAGAATACAGATTGTTGCTTCCTGGCTGGCACTATTAGAGTTAGGGAAGTTCTCTTTAAAATGGAAGAAAATACATTTGTTTCCAAATTCATATGCTTTTAACCTTTGCTCTAATGCTTTTACCAAAAAGCAAAGGCTAATGATTGATTAACAGTTTGTAGTAAATTGGAAATTTTAAAAGGGAAAAAAGTGCACAAAATTAGAGAATAGAATGTTTTTCTATTTAAGAATTTATTATTTTTATTTAAAAGGAAACAAATATTTTTAAATCAGGTACATTTATAGTGTTGGTCTACTGAACAAAATTTAAGTATCACCATTTCTTATGATGAGATACAGATCGTGTTAGATAGTGGAACACCACAGTGTGTATTGTCATCCAACAGTGTATGGATGACTATATGAGTACAAAACAGAATTTTTTTTTTTTTAGTAATAAGCATTACTTTATGGGTTTGTTGTCTGTTAGTATGAATAGATGTGTAAGCCTATTTCATGCAATTTTTTATATAATGTGTCAGTTTGAAATTGGCATTTGTGTTTAAATGGGGTTAAATCACAAACACTGAGAAATGGAAAAGATCTTGGAAGTATTGTGCTCTAGTTTTTCTCATTATTAAGCCATAAGCCAGTTGGTGTTTGAGGAGCCCAGTGGATAATTACGCTTTGTTCCCTGACCGTATATACAGGTGGGATTGAGGTACAGACCCAGGCGTTGGTAAATGTAGATTAATGACTACTTTACTGATGGCCGAAGCCTAGACCTGTCCAGTGACTTTATCACAGTACTTAGAATTTCACTTATACATGCCTCGTGGTCACGGGCAGTATACAACTGCAGCCCAGCCCTGCTCGCCTGCCCACGTACACCTACAGCAGAGGGGAGTATCCTGCCATCCCACAGCGGATCCTAAAGCCAGAGGATGGGCCTTGTTCAAACACCTGAGTTACTTCCGCCCAACTCATCAGTCACCCACATCTCTGCCTTCGCCATGCCGGGGGCTTAACAGACTGAGGCAAAAGACAAGACTGTCGCACTAGGGGAGCTCCCTATGATTGTGCTTATATTGTTATTTTAATTAATACGTAATTATGTTTAAAACAATGATTATAATCATTTTTATATTATCACTGGACATAGACAACACGTAAGTAGGGAAGAGATGCTCCCATCTGAGGGGTTCCATCCTTTCCATGAAATCCTGCAGCACTTTAGCGCATGTCCTACAGGTTTGCCTAGAAAGTCCGGCTTCCATGGTCTCCTCCAAGCTGCAACAGTCAGTTCCTTCTTCAGACACTTTTGATTAAAGCAAAACACCCTTGCGGCTGCTTCCTCACCGCCAGCGTCTGTCCCCTCTCGTTCTCTACTTACTTTCGCTCTGTCCTCTTTCCCTGTTCTCCTGTCATTCTCTTTGTCTGGATTTCGTTAACCTGCACTCCCTGAGGATATAGACTCATTCTCCATGTCTTTTGTCCTTTCTAATTGCACTGAGTCCAAGAGTGGATATTTAATATTTTTAAAGTTATTGTTGAATGAAGAAATTGTCTCCTAGCTGATTTTTCTGGAGCACGTAAGTAATTTTTAAGAGACTAGGGCCCTATCTCTCCACTATTATTCCTCAGAGATTAAGTAATTGTTGTCCTGTAGGAATTACTATGTAATACCTTTTTCATTATTCGTGGTGAGTCATCTGGCCTCTGCAAAGAGGTGCAGATGGATTTTCGGCTTAGTCGTTTTAATCAATAGCATGAACCTTGTGATGAAGAGCGTGGCTCCTTGTTACCAAGAGTAAACAAAACCTGACAGTGTTCAACTGCCTGTCAGATACAAATAAAACTAAAGCAAAGTCGCAAATTACACAGAAAATTACTCTTCGGAAAGGAGTGTGATTTGATGTGTGGGTGTGAATGTCTGTGTGAATATACCCAAACAAATTTTTATAAGCTTTGGGCTGTGTACTGAGTTGTTATTAAACTCTAACATGGCTCAGCAAAAATATTTATTGAAATTTCAGAAAAATACATTTAAAATACCTTGTAAGGAAGTTATCCTGGGAGAAAATTATAAGCAAATCAAATCATAATAATTTAATGTAGTGAGCTTCAAAGGCTAGTATTTTTTATAGGTGAATAGAGAATTTATTATTTTTCCACAGTGGAATTATATTTTTAAGAAATGTAATTACTCCATAAACAAGAATTTAGAACACGACAACAGAGGAAAAAAAAAAGGAAAAGAAAAATGTACTTATCCTACACTGTAACAAGCTTACTGAGGATTTAAATGAATATATATTTACAAAATTGCCTTTGACAATTCACAGGATCTGATTATGTGGCAGGATGCTCTCACAAAGGATTTGATTACATGGTGCATTGAGCTGTGGCTAGTAAATGATAACCTTCCCTGTTCATGATGCTACTTGTTATTGTTGGGAAAGAGACAGAATATTGAGAATTAGTTTGTATCATAAACAAATCAATTACTGATGCAAGACCGAAGATGGCATGACATTTATGTTATGCCACTGAATTTTATGAATGGATAATAAAATTTGCTAATGTGGATGTTAATTTTGATTAGGTCAACTGAGCCTAGGGTAACTGGTCCATGGTATGGATTTTCACCATCTGTGCTAAGTGATTACATAGCCTTGTAAAGACATTTCTTTGGTGGAGACACAAAAATTGTAAATATGCTTTTGTATGGCAAGAATTGTCTAAGATTCTGTATTCAAGTCCTGCACAGTAAACTAAGTGATAATTTAAATATTAGATGAAGAGTTGGAAATTGCAGATGGAAAATTTCAGGAAGGAGTACTATATAACCTATAAAAATCATAGTTACATTTAATGTAATTATGAAAGAACTTAATTTTCTTTAATATTGAAGTTCCTGTTAAGTAGAATACATTTGTACTTAGTGGGGTAGATATTTTATTTACATTTGGTACAGCCTCTCACATAGAAAATGTGTTCGATACGTATTCTTTTGATTTTATCTATAAAATACATAAATTCATATCTTCTTCCATAAAGTTGATAATTTACATGACTTTTAAAATAATGTGATTTCTAACAGTGTCATTATAGCGTGGTTGTTACTGTTCTTGTTGCGTAGTCAGATAATGGTGGAAATGTTAGATAAGCCACCTCTTCCAATTTCATTCTGGTCTGTCATCGAGGACTGTAGGAAAGATATAAACTATGTTTCCTTGACCACCTTGCAGCTAGGATTCATTTTTATAAAACAGCTTTATCGAAGTATAATTGCGATACAAAGAACTGCACATATGTAATGTATACAATTTGATGAGTTTGAAATATGCAAACACCCATGATACCATCACTTCAATCAAGGTCATAGATATATGCATCACCTTCCAAGTTTTCCTTGGTTACTGTTTTTTTTTTTTTTTAGATCTACCTTCTTAACAAATTTTGCAGTGCGCATTCCTGTATTGTTAGTTATAGGCCCTGTGGTGTGCAGCAGATCTCTAGAACTAATTTATCTAACACAACTGAAACTTTATGCTCATCGAACAACTCCCCATTTGCCCACACCCAAGCCCCTGGTAATCACTACTGTATTCTTTGCTATTAAGAGTTTGACGATCTTAGATAGCTCCTATCAGTGGAATCATGCATATTTGTCCTTCTACGATTGGCTTACCTCACCCACAGCTAGTGTTCCTGAGGTCCTAGCTAAATCTTGGTTCTAATCTTGCTGCCACAGCTTGGTCTGAAGCAAAGTGATCTGGAGGCCGCTTCCTGATTCCCAGACTGAAACCAGTTGTGTTCTTGAAGCCAAAATTTATGAACCTTATCTCTGTCTCCAGAATGAGGATGAATGGCGTAGTCAGGCATCCCGCAGTTGGCACTGCGACTTTCTGAACATAGTAATGACTCCAGTTGTCTCGGTGGGCAAGTTCTGTGATGATTAACAGAAAGGCACTTATCCAGGCCAACACTGGAACCTGCCCGCAAAGCGTAACAGTTGAATAATTACCTAAACCTCTGTAATCAGTTTCTGCTTAAAATACCTGATTTTTATTATCTGTGTATGAATTTGATTGCCAGATGGAGTATCCTGATAGCCCATCATGTGGATATTCCTGAACCTTAACTTTACTATGTATTATGTTGTTTAAAACAATTTTGTAGGCCAGGATTTTGAAAGAGATATTAAAAATTTAAATGCCTTGGTACTTTTTTTTAGAGGTTTTGATTAATTATGCCAATAATACATTTTATTTTTTAGTCAATACATATTTATTGAGGGTAGGTCACATGACAGACACCAGGGTGGCTGCTGGGCATTTAACAGAAAATAAGACAAAGTTGCTACTCTCTAAAATACCACTGCCTATTATGGGAAAGAGATAAAAGCAAATTAATATGCAGTTCAATAATATAAGAGGAAAGATCATGTATGAGGTTATTAACAAAAGTGTTTATTGACACGTCAGGCAGATATATCTCAGAATAGAGACACACAGGAGTCAGCCAGTCAAATCCTAGGGGACCAGGAAGAGAGATCCAGGGAGGCTGTAGACACATTGTACTACTTTCCTGCAACAGTAAACCATTTAGTGTTGCTAGACCATAAAATACTAAGGACTGGGAAGGTGAGTAGAGGCTTAAAGGTCAAGCCAGTCACATCACAAATGTCTTTGTGTGCTTTGACAGCCATCTTGGATGTGGCTAAAAAGAAAAGTGTAAACATTAACATGATTTAAACCAGGAAACAACATGAGCATATGGTAATTCAAATAATAATAGTTCCAGCATTTGTGGGAAGGATATAGGTCAAGGATAGGAGATATCAACTACACAGTTAACGAAATAATGTAGGTCAGAAAAAAATGAGAGGTGTTTTAAAGATAATTTCAAGAAATGTGTTGACTGGAGCAAGAACTAAAAGAAAAGAATGTGTCTAAAAATGGTTATAAAGTTCTGGCCTGAGCAAATAGATATATGGTGGCAACATCGATTAGGACTAAAACCAAAAGATGGAAAATATAGGTGCAAAGCAGGTTGGGATTCAAACATGGACATGATAATAAATTCAGTTTTAAACAGTATGGGTGGGTCTGAGTTAAAGTTCCCATGGATCTTTGTGGCATGTCAGCAGGGAGGTGGGTTTGAATTCATCAGAGCTGGAAGCTGGAGACTCCGTTGTATGTCAGGACACATGCATCCCTGGACTGTGTCTTAGACTGGCACTACCAGTGATTGCCTCTAGCAATTCCCCTTAAGTAATTACTTTGGTTAACCAACATGCCATCTGATTGATGCTTCATTTTGTATAGGTCAATATATTCAATCAAGTTGTAACCAAGTTTTGCCTGTTCATGATCCTTTCACTTTTACATGTCATATTACATATCTCTCACTTAGACACCTTTTTTTCTTAATCTTATAGTTTACTTCTAAGGAGAAAACTGTACTTCCTAAAGTCATTTGAATGTGACTAAATAGTATTGACCAAAAAAACTAATTCTCTCTCTGTCTTTTTTTTTTTTTTTGTAAACCTAAAATTCCATTCTGTAAAGGTAAGACATATTAGCATATTATACATTTTAATTTTTCTCTGTCTTTTACATTATTGGAATGATTTTTAAATTAAAGCCAAATTAAAGTTGTTGGTATTGTCAATATTTTTTTCTCACAAAATACATTTACATCTAAAACAGTAGCATTTTGGAGACAATTGAGCTTAAAAAATAATGCACTCATCTGATGTACGCGTGTGTATGTCTTGTAGATACCTCAGACTTTTCAAACAATTTCATAACCTAACATACGCACACACACACACACACAAGCTCACACCCATGAACATGCACACATACACACTTGGTACTGCATAGCTTCACTGTCAGATTTGACCATGTTGTTCAGTGTGCTATGAGTGGGACTTTAAACAGGGCTAGGGAAAGAGAACTGTGAGATTTTCTTTGTAGCAGAAGAAAAAGTCTTTTACACTTTAAAATATTTATAATTACTGATACAGAAGTACAACTTCACAGGATTTATAATTCAGAAACTATTTTAAGTTGAAAATACATATTTATATAAGGCAGTTTTTATCTCACTATATAGAATATGAAAATTAGTAGCTACATAGCTACATTAAGGTCCATTAAAGGGAAAAGGTTAAAAAAGTATAAACATTCATCTAATAGAATATTACACCATTTTAAAAGATAAGGTTGTAGAATAGATAATAATGTATTATGGCATGAATAATATGTTTATTATATGAATACTATGATAGTAAAACTAAGCATAGAAAATTGATTTTATAATACATTAACTTTGCCTTTTCTTTCTAATAAAGTTAAAAATGATTTTTACTTCTACTTCCATATATTTTTGAAATAAAAATACAATAATAACTTAAAAACTAAGTGGAATTCTAGAAATTGTTTCCAAATTCACTATTGTGCAAATATCTTATCTCTTTTATTGTATTTTATTATAATGAAAAACAAAAAAGCAAATAAATAAGCTGGCAAAACTCCCTTGCTCTACCCTTTACTTAATGCCAAATCAAAATACATAACTATATACCATTTTTAAATATAACACATTATGCTTAATTGGCAGAATGGAAACTGTTCGTGTTGTGTACACATCACTGATAGGGTAGATAAGCTTGGTTACAATATTACTTTATTTATTAGAAGAGTAGCCTTGAGCTAAAAGCTTCATGTTGGTGGGAAGACATTAGTTTCCTATGCATAAATTGAGGATAAAAATAACTTAGTTCTTAAACTTATTAATAAGTAAATACAATTGTTTTCTGGGGGCAGGCTCTGAAAATTTGATAATATTTGATCCTGTGTGTTTTGCCTTAGAGAATAGTCTTCTCAAGAGCAGCAAAAGAGAAAAGAATCTTACCAATCCTGTGATATCAGCTAAAAAGGCCAAACATGTTTTCTAAGTAATTGCCTCATCAAATTTAAAAATAAAGAATACGTAACAAGTTTAGAGATGATAGTAGAGGTATATCTGTATTTATGTAACAGTTATTTTATCTTCTAATGTGTATTCATATCTATGAATAATGATATAAAATATAGGTATACGTAATTGTTAATTATAAGAAAATAATTCTGTCTTTGGGGTGTTACAGGTTGGGCACTGTGCAATTAGCATTGCCATATAGACAATATATACAGAGTGAATGGTTACGTAGAATAACATGGACAAATTTTAAAAATCATGCAGATATTTTTGGCAATAAAACAAAAAAATGCAACATTTTTGTTTAATCATCTAAGTACTTCAGATATAA
Organism: Lepilemur ruficaudatus; assembly: GCA_963574885.1. Classification (NCBI taxonomy): domain Eukaryota; kingdom Metazoa; phylum Chordata; class Mammalia; order Primates; family Lepilemuridae; genus Lepilemur; species Lepilemur ruficaudatus. Next base: position 13,676 of record CAUYRT010007699.1, read on the forward strand.
AATCTTGGGGATATGTTCATTATCTTAATAATCCATTTCACCTTTGACTTGCTATATGAAACTTGTAATTTTATCTCTTGAAAATTGACTTTATTATAGACCAAAATTTTTAAATGATGTGGTTATAAAGATCATCAGTATTACTCCTGGGATATACATGTGAAGTAATTCTTATGATCTTTTTGCTACTAGCTAGTAGTCTTTTTGCTACAACACATTTTCTCAGTCTTTCAGCATTAAGTTTTGAAATTTATATATGTAAGAAGTCATGTGTATGTGTGAATGAGTACCATTTAAGACCTTAACCATTAAGACAAAAAACTTTGGGCATTTTGAAATAAGATATGTTGAGTATTACATACAAAAAAAATATGTGAGAAACACATAGACAATACAAAGCCCAAGATAAATTAATTGGAAAAAATTTAAGAATCAAGAATCAGCCAGAACAGCATCCTTTTCTTAGCAGTGATTGGTTAATGAGATTGCTCTGATATGACCCCATGTTTCCCTGGCAGGTATGCTACCACTTAATAACCAACTGAAAATAAGAATACTGCTAGTAAGACATTGTAGATCTGCAGTCCCCAACCCTTGAGCCTTGTTTTGCTAGGAATGGCTGCACAGCAGGGGGTGAGCAGCAGTGAGTGCGGGAAGCTTCACCTGTGTTTACAGCCGCTCCCATCGCTTGCATCACTGTATAAGCTCCACCTCCTGTCAGAGCATCAGCGGCATTCGATTCTCATAGGAGTGCGGGACCCTATTGTAAACTGCACATGCGAGGGATCTAGGTTGCAGCTCCTTATGTGAATCTAATGCCTGATGATCTGAGGTGGAGCTGGGGCAGTGATGCTAGCGCTGGGCAGCGGCTGCAAATACAGATTTTCATCAGCAGTGAGGTTTGACTGCACAATAAATGTAATGCACTTGAATAATCCTGAAACGATTCTCCCCCTAACCCAGTCTGTGGAAAAATTGTCTTCCATGAAAGCAGTGGCTGGTGTCAAAAATGTGGGGGACCAAAGTTACAGATGAACCCTGATCAGGCAGGTTTTTTTTCTTTTTTGCTTTCTTATTTTCTTGCTGTGTCACTGAATTAATTTCTTAAATTCAGTTATTCTTCCTGTAACTTGTTCTTGGTGTCTTATAGGCCAGTGCTTCTTACTTTAAATGTGTAACAGGAATGATGAAAGCACTTATAAGATGAATGTCTCAGGGAATTTGTAACTTAAACCACAGGAAACTGCACATATTATGATATAATTGATATTAGATCTGTGATCCCTTCCACTGAGTACATAAATATACATAAGTTGCTTCATTATATTCCTAAAAAATAATTATTAGAATTATTACTTACAAATATTATGGGTTATATGGTTAATTTATTAGTGTGGTTATCTTTTGAAAGTATTATAATAATTGTTATTATTATGGAGAAAAAGAGAAATCCTGTCCAGTGATTACATGGCAAGATGGATATAATGCATTTATATATTGCATGACTACCACTCTCATAGAGAAAATTGTCTAGCAGCTGTATAAAATTTTCAGCTTTGATACCAGTTGTGTGAAAATAGTTTAGTAGAAATTATTTTAGGGAGGAAATAAGAATTGCTATAAGATAAATACTTTATACAGCCAACTTAAAAATGTACAAATATTTGCAAAGAGTTTAGTTTGCCTGTTTTCCAGCTAAAATCCAAAGAATTGATTAAAGTAGTCTACTCTAATATACTTATAAATAACAAATATATAACTAAAGAATATTCAAATATTATATGAATCAATTATTATTGAATGCAAAGTGTCTTATTTTTTCTTTTTTGGTAAATAGCTCATACAATTTTCTTCATTAATAAAATAGCAATTGTTTAGGATAAAAATTTCATATAAGTGGGGAACCTGTTATTTTCAAATGTGATTTTGACTTTTATCCCAAAGCAAGAATTAGCATGAATTCAATTTAAGACTACAAAGCCATCACTGCATAACTGACTGGTTTTTCTGTGTAGAAATAAATTCTAGGTCTCTGACACAGGTTAACCTCTTCTGTGTAAAACTTGGTTTCCTCTTTAGTATTTATTGAGTAGCAGGCAATATGTAATAGCATGCTTCCATTAAGCAGCTTAGAGTTAAATGGAGAAAATGCAAATTAAAAGCAAACAAAAGAACACAATAAAATATCATGATTCCTGTAACAGAGTAACTATTGGGTGCTTCTTTAAACTGGAGATCTGAAAAATGAACAGATATACCAAAAACAGAAACACAAGCTTTTCAAAAGAAAATAAACAAATGGCCAATAAACATATTAAAATTGCTCAACATCACTAATCCTCAGAGAAATGCAAATCAAAACCACAATGAGATATCACCTAACCCCATTGAGAATGGCTTTTATTAAAAAGTCCCAAAACAACAGATGCTAGTGTGGATGCAGAGAGAAAGGAACACTCATACACTATTTGTGAGATTGCAAACTAGTGCAACCTCTATGGAAAATAGTATGGAGATTCCTCAGAGAACTAAAGGTAGACCTACCATTTGATCCAGTAATCCTACTATGAGGTATTTACTCAGAGGAAAAAAAAATCATTTTTTCAAAAAGACACCTGCACTTGAATGTTTATTGCAACACAATTCACAATCACAAAGATGTGGAATCAATCCAGGTGTCATCAGTTCATGAGTGGATTAATAAAATGTGGTACATGTACACCATGGAGTACTACTCAGCCATAAAAAAATGAATTAATACCTTTTGTAACAATCTGAATGGAACTGGAGACCATCCTCCTAAGTGAAGTATCATAAGAATGGAAAAACAAACACCATATGTACTTACCAGTAAATTGGAACTAACCAATTTGGAACTAACTCATGTGCACAGACGGAAGAATTAATAAAACTCAATGGAAATCATGCAAGTGGGAGGAGGGAGAAGGGGATAGGTGAAATCATACCTGACGGGTACAATGTACAGTATCTGGGTGATGGGCACACTTACAGCTTTGACTCAAGCTGTACAAAAGCAATTCATGTAACCAAAACATTTGTACTCCCATAATTCTGAATTTTTTTAAAAAATGAAAAAAAAAGAAAAAAAACATGAAAAATCATTTTAAAGGAGAATTAGAGATATAAAAGAATACATTTTGTATGAAATAAATTTGAATAAATTTATCTCTGTCTTCTTGAGAATAAATAAGAGTCTCAAAAGTTTTCAGTAAGCCCAGGAAAGTGACTGACAAATGGGTTTAGTAACCATTTATATAAATGTAACCTGCATAAGTCGCCATTGTAGCATCATTGTAAATGACTTGAAGTTACTCTTAATAATGTATGGCTGCTACAGTTCTCACTAATCCATCTTCATTATTCAAATAAATACTTTTTACACCAGAGACTAATATGAGAAAGATGGTAGTTGATGAGTACATAAACACTTTGAAAAGATAAACATGAAACCAAGCTTACCTGTCTCCATTCTGCTGTTTATGCCCCAAGGCAGAAGATTTTTTTCCTTATCTATTCAGGCTTCTCATTAAGGGAGAAGTGCTTTGGGCAGATACAGCATTAATGGCTCTACTGAATCTTGATTCAGACGTATGAGTTGCCCTCTGCATTTCCAATTCCAGAGAACGCAAGAAGGGAAGACTGGATCCCATGGTGCTATCCTAACAGGAAGGAAAGAACTCCAACAAATATAGCTCCATTCTGGGCCAAAAATTATATACTTTACAGTGTTTTCCCCAATACAAGACACCCTTAAGCCTGCCACTACTCAGAGGAGCAGATTCATTTTCCAATTTCTTGTTCTAGGATCAAGTGGCATTTCAGGAAGGTGATATGGAGAGGGCCTTATTACTTATAGATTGTTTCTGAAAAATCAAAACAAAGGAGAACAAAATCTATTATTGGATAAATAATTTATCTTATTTAGGGATATGTAATTGTAATAAAAATTATAATATTTTAGTAAGTATAATAAAAATATTTTTCTCTTTTTTAAGGGGAAAAATTATCTGCAAGAAATGATTCTAATAAACAGTTTAAACATCTTTTATTTTTTAATCCAAAAACCCAAAAATCACAAAAATAATTTGGAGATTTTTCTCTATAAAAACATATCTGATATTAATATCAGTGTCTAAAAATCATTATAAAGGCTTTCAAGGATCTTTACCAAACCTAATCTCTCTCTCTTTATTTTTCCCTCAAAGCCTAACTCCCTGCACATAGGGAAAGAGTAAATTGTCTTTATTGTGGATTCTCAGAAAGAGTCATTATTTAAAAATTATATCATATATAAATGCTAAGAAAATACGAGATGACGAGAAGTTCAGATTTATCCACAATGTAATAGAATTATCTACACAATTCTGGGTAGAAAAATAATTTCTAAACTATTAGATCTAAAGTCGAAATGCGTAAGTAAATGAGGGGTCTCCCCATAGTCAATTTTCTCTGGAAACTAATTGTTGTACATGACTAGTGCGTGGCTATAACAATTACGGAGCAATGAGTCTCACTCTGTTTTCAGACACTCAATTTTGTATTCAAATAAAAGAACTGGTGTGGTTGGTGCCTGACAACTAGAAACTGTGTGACCTCTGTTTAATAGGATCAACTGATTCACTCGGAAGGAAGTTGCCCCCAGATATCAGTAGTAAATTGCGCTCAGTTTCACTTAGGTCTGTGCTGTGCTATCAGACATTGATAACTTTATCCACTGCCATTTTTTTTTTATAGTAGTCCTGGCTTCTTGGGATCAAGAGAGAGAGAGAGATCTCATGGCTGTCACAATCTTATGATATTTTATAGATTATGAATCTTCCAGCATTCTCTGTCCCATGCTCAGTTTGTATCCTGGCTCTAAGAAGGAGAACTTCATAAAAAATAAGCAGGCTCCAACATATCAGCACTTCCCATTTTCTCTCCAATAACCACAGAGGCACCAGGAGAGGTTTCTACTGGTTTTTGTTTGTTTGCTTGTTTGTTTTGTGTTTTCTTTTTTATTTTTATCTGTGATATTTGTTCTCTTTCTTTAATATCCTAAGATTTACATCACTATCAGTATCCTCAGTATTAATTATCCAAAAATCCTCACTGACATTTGATGTGTCAGTGAGGATTCAAAGTTCCTACAAGAGGAATTTGAAAATAGCGAAGTTTTCTAAGTCAGTGAATTTTGTTCAATACACACGGAAAATGCAAAGAGCAGTAGAAAAATATTTAGGAGAATGTATTTTCATTTGAGAGTGTTCTGTTCTGAGGAGACCGTCAGATTCCTAGCAGAGAATGACAGAAGTAGAGGAGGATTACAATTTTGTTTGATTAACAAACTTTTACATGATTAATATTAATGCCAGTGGCCTCTGCAACTGAAATATATAAATAGGGCTCGACATCTACCAGGTGGCAAAATTCGGCAGGATCTGTAAGTCATTCTCCTTCTCTTCTCACCCCCACCCAGTCCCATCAGTTAATAAGTTTTAATTTGTTTGCCCTAGTGTCTGTCCATTTACAGTGTTTCCTTTGAAACCACATCCAGATGCCTGTTGTCTATAGGACTCCCACTTTTTTTGTGAGTCCCAGACCACTAGGCTCTACTAAAATATTTCACTTCAGACTTGCTCTCCCTGTACTAGCTATGCTAGATTCACCAAATCTGTGCTTTCTGTACTTTTATGACTTATCTTTATTCTTAAAGAAAAAGTTTTGTATTTCATTTTCCCAGAATCTAGTAGTTTTAAACTTCTTTTTCAGTAGCAAATGCAGTTTACGATATTCTCTCTCAGGTTTTCCATAGACTCTAAGAAGGCATGAGAAGGGTACATTTCTACTAAAGGTAAGAGAAGGTTGTTGAGATGGGGGTGAGAAAAATATGGGGTAGAGGGGGTTTATTGGAAATGTCTAAGCGTCAGTTATAACGAATGAGAGATACACTTATATACCCTTCAACTACCTTGGTAGGGAGGTCTGTGCCATTAGAAGTTTTTTAGGAAGCCAATGAAAAGGCAATTTATTCCACATAAACTGAATTTTATTTATAGATATTGATATGTCAAAATACCAAAAGTGAGACTTGCCTCGGCTACCTTTAATGAAAGTAAGTAAAGGACCACAGTTAGAAAGACTTGCACAACATAGCAGATTGCAAATAACATTCAGGCAAGATTCTTCCATAAGCATGATACTGTAGTCAGTGTACATGATGGTAGCTTGTATATTTCAATGTAAATGTGACTTTGAGATATCACACTTCCTAATACAGTCACTTTGTTTATAAAATTTTAAAGAACTTTTATATTGATTTCAGTCAGGAAATACTTTCTGAATACTCATCAGATTTCTGTTTTCATTATTCATTAATAAAATGGCAGTCTTTATAGGTGTAAACTCACCTTTATCCAGTGCATGTTGAGAGAGCAAAGGGAAAATTAAGTAGTACTAGACACGGTGCAGATGTTGCCTGCCCGAATGCCACTATGTATGCTGGTGTTTCCAATGCTACTTTGTCAGAAGGAAGAAAATGGCACTGGTATTTCAAGAGGCTGAAACATCATCTGCCATGTGCAGCCAGCTGAAGGGAGAAAGTGAGCAAAGAATTATGATTAGCAGACTTCACACGAATACGAATAGCCTGCTATGGAGAGCGGTTGCATATCTTCTGGTGTTTGATTTGGGGCTGGTATACTTTGAAAATGAATACTAAAGGCAGTGTTGGGTATTCTTCAGAATATCACCACGGTAACAAAACCGTGTAACATTTATCAATAGCTAGCATCTGCTTGCAACAGTAACCTACACATTGTTCTTTTTATGTGACCAAAATATTAGAAGGTACAGCTAAGTGTGGAATAGTTTAATCCATACGAAAAAGGCTGTGGAAGCTTCCACCAGGTCCAAATTAAATTTATCGTTCTTCCAATAAATACATCGTTTGGTAGTTGTGGTCTTTAGGATTACACTTCAAAACTGCATATGCCAGAAGAAATCTTGAGTTCTTCACTTCAACATTTTACATAGTCCGTATTTCTTGAAGATTTTTTTTTATAATTCTTTGTTCTTTATTTTTGTCTGACTGGGTTAATTCAAGAGGCCTGTCTTTGAGCTTTGAAATTTTTTCTTCAGCTTGGTCTAGTCTACTGTTTGAGCGTTTAGCTGCAGTTGGCAATTCCATCAATGTGTCTTTCATTTGCAGACATTCTGTCCCCTCTCCTGCCTTTTTTTTTTTTGATATTTACCTCATTAGTGAATTTTTCATTCATGTCCTGATTTTTTTTTTTTTTTTAGTTTCTTTGTGTTGATTTTCAACTGTCTCTTAAAGCTCCCTGAGCTTACTTATAATCCACATGGTGAATTCTTTATCTATAATTTCAAAATTTCCCTTTTGGCTGGGATCCGTTGCTAGAGAACTAGTGTGACCCTTTGGGGGTGTTGAAACAGTCTGTTCTCTCATCCTGCCCGAGTTCCCACACTGGTGCCTTCTCATCTGGAGAAGCTGTCACTTCTTTTTGAATTTACTCTTGTGTCAGTGGAATGTTTTCCTTTTTTTGTTATTTTATTTTATATTATTTGTTCCTCCTTGAGGGTGTCAGTATAATAATATGTGTTGTGTTTTGTTGTTTGGCTTTGATTTTGGTGCTTTCAGGGGGCCAAGGCTCTGTATGAGTTCCTTGGTTGTAGATAGCTTTTGTGTAGTGGCTTTCTCAGGTGCTGATTATATAATAGAGATGTACTGGGTGTAAGAGCAATCTTGCTACCCTCTGCAGGTCTGGAATTGCAGCGGTCTCGCTGTGCCCTTCCGACAGCAGGTATTGCACTGGGCTGTGCATTTCAAGCTCCAGGTTCAGTAGGTGGCACCCAAGAATCAGAGCTGGCTGCAGCAGAAGCTGGTGGGTAGGCATTTGAACTTTGTTTACCGTAACAGGCTCTCTGTTGTCTCGGGCAATTGACTAGTCTGTGGCAGGGAAGCAGCCACTTCCCTATCATGCCCCTGTCCTAAGGCTCATGACTCTCAGTGCCATCGAACACGGCCATCTGTCTCCAGTCCCCGATGTTGCCGAGAGCTGCAGAAAATGTCTGTCCCAAAGCTCTCTGACTAAACGGTTTCAGCGAAGAACCTCCTCCCTCAGCCCAGTCTGGATGGAACTGTAGATCATTCTCCTTAGTGAAGTATCACTGTCGTGAAGTACAACTTACCAATTTTATTTTATAATTTGTGCTTTTTTGGCCTAAGAATTTTTGCCTAACCCAAAGTCATGAATGTATTCTTCTATGTTACCTATGGTTTTATGTTTCGCATCTAGGTCTGGAGTTGTTTGGGTACATATAGTCAAAAATTCAAGTCTCATTTTTAAGGTTATCATTTCTCCGTTTCATTGCCTTGGTCCCTTTGTTGAAATTCAATTGACCACACCTGTGTAGGTCTGTTCCTAGATTTGATATTATATTCAATTGACTTATTTGTCTGTGACATTATGCTAAGACTGTAGTGCTTTGATTGTTATAGATTAATAAATTTTTTTCAATTAGTTAATGTGAGTCAACCACCTATAATAATGGGAGTGCATGAGCTCACCCAGGAAACAGAGTGAATACAAACAAAAAAAACCCCTGCTGGGCGCGGTGGCTCACGCCTGTAATCCTAGCACTTTGGTAGGCTGAGGCAGGAGGATCATTTGAGCTCAGGAGTTTGAGGCCAGCCTGAGCAAAAGCAAGACCCTGCCTCTAGTAAAAATAGAAAGAAATTAGCTGGACAACTAAAACTACATAGAACAAATTAGCCGGGCATGGTGGTGCGTGCCTGTAGTCCCAGCTACTCAGGAAGCTGAGGCAGGAGGATCACTTGAGCCCAGGAGTTTGAGGTTGCTGTGAGCTAGGCTGACGCCATGGCACACTAGCCCAGGCAACAGAGGGATACGCTGTCTCAAAACAAACAAAAAACAAACAAACAAAAAAAAACAAAACCGTGGTTGGGCCCTAAGAAATATGGATACTCACCTGCTAGACTTGGTGTTACCAGAGGGCAGGGCTTTTTTTGTGTTGTTTACCAATGTATATTTAGCACCTAGCAAGATGTCTGATATAAAGGATTCTCTTACCAGACATTTTTTGGTTGTCAGAAAAATACTACTTCAGTTAGAATCTGTTTGTGAAGTTTCTCTGTACCTTCAGACTTTGGCAATATTTTGAAAGAGTTGTGTCTAAGATAATGATTAAATAAAGTTTGTGACCCAATCACAAGAGACCCTTCCCAGGGCAGCTCTGCACTTTTCTACCTTGTGACCCCAGATGTTTTGCTAACCATTTTTATTCTTAATATTCTTCAACTGCAAAATGTGGCAATAGTTGCATCTACTTTGCTAGTTTGTTTTAAGGATAAAATATGTTAGTGTATTAAAATGTTTAGAAGGTTGACTGTCACATAGTTAATGCCAAGGAAATAATAGCGATTATTATCAGTATCATCACCACCGTTCTTTCCACCTTTAGTATTGGCAAGTCCTCCTGTAAGGATAGACTCCTTCTGCGGAAGAGAAATGAGGCATAATGGTAATGGCAGGGGCAAGTGCTTCAGTGCAGGAACACAGATGGTTTCCTGCTTACTGACGGTTCAACTAACAATTTTTCAACTTTATGATGGTGCAAAAGTGATGTTCATTTAGTAGAAATCATACTTTGAATTTGGTCTTTTCCTAGCCTAGCAATATGCACGACATTACTTCTATATAACATATTCAATATTGTGTTATATTAATAAAATAGGTTTGTGTTAAATGACTGCACAATTGTAGGCTAATATAAGGGTTCTGATACTATGGTCAGTAGATCAGAGTATTCAATGCATTTTCGACTATGGATGTTTTTGGCTTACGATGGGTTTATCAGGACATAACCCTGTCATATATCAAGGAGTGTCTGTGTTTTCCTCTCTGGTATAGAGCGGCTGCTTATTTTCTGCTCGCTTTCCTTGAAACAACACCAAGATGTCATTCTGCTTTGTTTTCTGTTCTCTTCAAAGTGCCACCACCATATCTGTTACTCGTATTTTTCGCCCCTAGTCTGCTGAGCGGGAGTCGTCTCCCCCAATCCCCACTCCTCCTTGCAGGCCTTTTGACAAGCTACAAAGCTCAGCTCCAGTAGTGATTTTGTGGCTAATTGGATAAAACATGAGGAAGTTACAAGCTACAGTGTCTTAGAAGGTTGATAGGGTTAGATGTTTGTCTATAACTTTGAATTTCCTATTAAAATAATAAAAAAATACTGGAAATTTCAAAAATGTACTTTCTTTTTTTTTTTTTTTTTTAATTTTATGTAATTTTTTTATTTGTAAAGAGATGGGGGCATGCTATATTGCCCAGGCTGGTCTTGAATTCCTGGACTCAAGCGTTCCTTCCATCTTAGCCTCCTACCTGTTGGGACTACAGGTGAGAGCCCTCGTGCCTGGCTCTCACTTTCATAGCTCATGATGGGTGCCACCAAACTCCCAAAACCAAGTTCAACATTGCCGTTTTCACAGACAGACATCAATTCTCTGTCTGGTAGCTTGTGACTCTAACTTCTTTCTTTTTTCAAATCATGTCCAGAAAGCTGAATAAAATATTATGTTGTTGGCCTCAATAGGCTAAGCTACATTTCCAAGTATTACAGATTAGTGATACCCATTTAATGGAAATTGTTTCTCATAATTAACCAATCACTTTCTGTTACACTGCTATGCACCCATAGGTCACAGAAGGTCAAAGGCATCTGCTAAGAATAATGCGAATGGGAGGCGCTCTGGGAGGAGAGGAGGGATTTCTGACTTTGGCGTGTACCTCGCTGGTACAGTGAATCTAAGTCTTTGGCAAACTATTAGAGGACAAAATTCATCCAGTCTTATATGAAATGACTTTCTAACAGAATACTTATTTTACAGAAAAGGAAATCAATTTAACTGTTATCGCCTTGCTCTTATCTAGATCATTCTACAAACAACTTTGAAACTCATTTATGTTCCTAAAGGCCTTAGGCATCTTCTGCAGCAACCACTGATGAATTTTCAAATCACAGGAAAATAAAAGGCAAAGAAATTTACACATGTATTTTTTTCTTGACATTCTCGCAATGTGTTGAGCAAAAAAAGATGAGTATACAGGAGTGAAGGAAGAGGAGCAGGTAAATAAATGTCAAAACGAATTAGGCGTAAAACAGATTAAAGGCAACAACATATGGAGAAAGCTGGGAGTTATACTTGTAATTTTCAAAAGCGTTTTACATAGAAAATTATATATTATATAGTATAAATATATGTGTAACATTTTACATAGGTAAATGCAGCTTCATGGGTCAATATATGTTTCTTAAAGTCCTCAGTGGTAAATGTTATCATTTACATAACAAAGAAGGGAGCCAATAATGCAGTTTTCCTTTTCTTCTGTGATACAAGCAAGCGACCTTTTAAGATTATTCTTTCCTTTTCTTTCAAGTTCTATGGAAACTTTTACAGGAAAAAAGATAAATAAATAAAGGGCTCTTAGTTACCGGAGAGCCTGATTTTCCCCGGCATTGCGTTTAGTAACTTGTCACTCTGGAGAGAGCAGTTCAGTCAGAAGTAGAAAAACATTTTGGTCCAGTACCAAGTGTTATTTGGAACTATTTCCCTCCTACTCACCTAATCATAAAGTACTTTGAGAGGGGGTGCTACATGTTTTAAAACAGAAGTGCTATATAATGATTTGTGAAATCAAATAAAACTTTGGGTGACCATCCTTCTCTTTCGCGCCCAAAGAGCCCCTGAAACGCGTTTCATGGACAATTGTGATGTAGTCACTATTCCATTTAATGTTAAATGAGAGCGAAACTTCAATTCCTTTCCCTCTGGCTCTTATAATTTTTATCAGTAATTTGAGTGCTGCTTTAAAAACAGGAGATGTTAAAAGAGTCATAATGGAAGAAAGAATGTAGCTAATATTTTCAGCATTTTCATAGGTAGCACACACTTGAATTTGACATTAAATTCTCCATTAAGAAACTTTATAGAAGTCTTTCAAAATATATTTAGTAACAAGGCAGTTTGAAAAGTATTTATTAACAAAAAATATTATAATGGGAAATACTAAAAGTACCTGTATTCAAAATAATAAGGCACTTAGTGTCCACCCCAATGTTGCTGAATTACCTTCTAACTACATCGGTCTTACGGTGCGTTTTTAAAAATTTTCTTCTAGGAATTATTTTGAGAATCTGGAAAGCATGTAATTTAGAATAAATTGAGACATTAAACCAAGGAGAGTTTTAATTATGGTGACAACACTTATTTATCTGTTTAAATTAATGTGAAATTGATAAAATTCATCTACACAAAAATTTTACATGTCAAAATTATTTTAAAATATACGAATGTAAAAATAAACAGAAAGCTAGAGAATTTATTCATGCTGATTTTAGAAAATGGATGTAAATCTGATTCCCATGAGGAAAATTAAATAAAAGCAATTAACATTTGTGTCTGCTCTGAAAAAGCATCTTTTAAAGTCTAGTAAAAAAAAAAAAATAATAATAATACCTAGCACAGATACAGCAATCTAATACATAACAGAAACGATGTGTATTTATGTATCCATAAAAACAATACCTCCTTAACTTTTCTATAAATTAGAATAATAGAGTGTGTTAAAAACCTTACTTGTCAGCAATCTGTAAATTTCCAGATCAAATATCCAATAAACGCACATAGCATAAAATATGAGCAAATTATAAAATAATGTGATTTAAACTTTAATGGATAATTCTATGCCATACTTATTTCCAAAGGAGGAACTCTGTATTTATTTTAAAAAATTTTATATTGAAAAGAAAAAAAAATTGTTCCTGAATCAGTTAAATACATTTTATAAGAAGAAAACAAAGAACACTGTGTTAATATGTATTTGTAATATTAAATTATGTCTAAACTATGGATGACTCATTCTCTCTTTCTCCCTCTCTCTCCATATATATGTGTACATGTACTATATATTATATGTGTGTGTGTACTATATATATGTATATATGTGCCTTCTGACTTTACAAAAAAAGCAATGCTTAGAAAAGTTTCATACATGTTGTACAGTTAATTATTGTAAATAAAGTACTGGAGTCTAGGTCCCCATACCTCTCCTGGGAAAGAAGCTTATAATTTGAACTGAATTTCCTCATTCCCCAAAGTAATCTTTCAAACTAACACACCAAGCTTCAGTCTTCTTTTCTTCTGTTCCTGCCAATATCTGAACTCCAAGGTTATGCGTCATCACCAGGATTTCATCCCACATGATTTTGTACCTCCCCTCATCCCGTCCAACATTGCAGCCTCTTCAACATCCCAGTCCTTTCTGCTTACACTCGCTGGAGCTCATGCTCTGATGTCAGCAAATCACCCTCACATTTGGCTTGAAATGGTCTTTTTGCTTTTCTCGTTTAACCGAACCCGGTTTTCCACAGCTTTCCTTACTGACTTTGTCGCCCTTACAAGAAAAGCTTTTTGTTTCATTGGGTTTGGTTTGATTTCTCCTTTGTATGCACCCTAAATAGTACAGGTTTGCTGGTGGGATAGGTATTATCTTACTCCCCCATTACTGTTGCTTCCAAATTACTTTCATCACCCTTCCTTCAAAAACCCTTTGCTGTGGTCACCAAGGGATCATCAGGCTAACTGTACTCAGTAGTAAGTTTTCAGAAACAATCTCAGTATCTTTCCCTGCATTACCACCACGATTCATCCTTAGTGATACATGGAAGACCCTGCAAGCAATCCCCCTACCACCCCTGCTTCTCTGTTATTTGACATTTTCATTTAATAATCGTTTCCTCCATCCCCTCTTATTCCTTAGCATATATAATCATCTCCTAGAACTTAACATCACCCATTAGTTCACCCCCCCAACATTTCAATTTTAAATATCCTACCTTCCACAGGTTTTTTCCATTGTTCCTGCTTTTTTAGTCTACTAAGACCATCTTCATGAAGATTTGACTCATTTGGGTCCTCCATTGTCCAAAACGACTTTCTCTAACCATCCCAAAATATTTATAGATTTTGCAACTCTTCTTCTCTAACTGCTTTAGCTAAAATGTTGCCTTTATCAAAGTCACGGGGATTATTTAGTGTAATTATCCTTTGCTATCTTATTTACAATAACAGGAATCTTTACCAGCTGGAAATATGTCACATATACGTTTGTTTATTCAGTGCTGCCTCTGTTACTAGAATGCAAGTGCTCTGAATACAGGGAATTTTTCTCTCATTTCCCATTTCATCCCTAGGGTTTGGTAAATAGTAGGTAATAAGTATATGTATATTTTTTTAATTAAAAAGTGAATGAATGAACCAGTTATCATTTCTGCTGTACTGTATGTATTAAAATATCAATAGTATTGTATATTTAATGTTTTAGTTCCACTTAGAATAAAACTATGCATTATTATTTCAATAGTGGTTTAGATCATTGCAACAACAATTATTTTGTACCAATGGAGGAAAATTGTGTAGTTTATTTTATTTAATTTGATATTTTGAAATAATAATTTTCTTAATTATTATTTATAAAAAATAATAACCATAGAGGTAGAGAAGCTAATACTGAAATTAAACATTATTCTTTTAACTTGTGTCTTGCTCTTTTTAACAAATTATGCAAATGCAAATTATGTACTCTGAAAAATTAAACACAATTTTATTTTGTCAGGCTAAGTAAAAGACTAATAAATGTAGTATACAGCATTTATTTTTATGATCTCACTTCTTATCATGAAGTAAACAGTTATATATATTGCTTTACAGGGTTACATATGCAAAGCCAAGTATGGTGAACTTAATGGGTGATTCAAGTGATTTTGCAAGTTTTTTTTTTTTACTGTAAGTGAATTTCATTTAATGTACTAGGTTTCCTGTAAAATCTAAACTGTATATACGTGTAATTCTATCTTTTCTGAAGTGGTATTAAGTTCTTATCACATTGTGTTGTAATAGATATGTTGACATGTTAATCTTCCATACTTGATTTATTTTTAAAAATAGGGCTGAAAAAATAAATTGACAAATAGGAAAATTAATATTGTCTATGAAATTAGAACAGATAGCACATTTTACTTCTGCAATTAGCTCATCTAATTTTAACTTTACGTAGTTTCCTGAATTGTGAACCAGCCATCCTAGTTTTAGCCAATATGCAACATTACAATGTTCTACCTAAAATTTGTCACTGTGATATTCCCTCAGTAGAGATCTGACATGTGAAACATGCCCATTTCCAAGAACCTATTCTATTAATCACTCGAGAGGTAATGACTTCCATGTTATTGAAATGAACATAAAGACACTCTCAGAGTGACCTGACGTCTATTGTTAATGGTCACTATAGTCACATGGCAGGTAAGCCTGACAATCCCAAATATTCCCACAGACTAGTCTTTCATATTTTAACTTTGTATATAGTGCTGCACTCACAAAAGATGTCAATTATTTTAATGATGACAATGACAACACACATATTTTTGCAAAACACAAATCAAGTATTTGGTGATTGATTGTGACTTTTGCCCTTTTCATCTCCCACCCTCAAACAAAATGTTACATTTAAACTCAATGGCTATTTCATAACGTGGGAAGGAAAATTGCTCTGAACCTCAATTCTCTTGTTCAGTATCTATTGTTTTTATATTTGTTTGTTTTGAGATTAAGTACAACCAGAGAAAAGATGACTTTCCTTAGAAGGCTTTGAACTGAGGTGTTATAATTTAAAAATATGTAAATAATTTTAAACTGTCTTAGTTTGGAAATGTTTATAAAATATTATTTTCTATAGCAGTGCACACTTGAGACTTTTCATCTTCACAGAGGATCAAAAATCCAAACTTGTTTTCATTATCAACTCTCAAAAGAAATAAATTTCATAAATGTACTTAATATTAAAAATTACCCTATCCTAACTGACTTTTAAATAAAATGAGAACATCATGTTCAATCCTACCTCCCAATTTTTCTGCTGTATGTTTAAAATGTTTGTAAATTGAAAGAATTACCTAAGAAACATTTAAATCAATGTTGCTGGATTATTTTGATTTAAAATAGTTGTTACTATGGTGAAAACAGTTAATGTTAATATATATTAATATAATTTAGCATTTAAAATCCATTAATTTGAAAGTACCACAGATGATAAATACTAGTATGTACATATGCCAAGATACATTAAAAGTTAAGGAATCAAAATATAAATGGGGAAGTTGATACAAATTTCAAAATATTAATTTCTGTGTCAATAAGTTTAAAGTAAAAGGCATACACATTGTGAAATTTTTATCTTGATTATGGTGATATATTATTTTATTTGTAAATATGGTTGTCCTCTTTTGAAATGCTATTGATTATAGATTTTTATAATTCATCAATATTATTTAGTACGCATATTTCCACAATTCACAGTGTTTTTAAAAATTGTTTTTTTTTCACTTTCTCCTACAGAACCACAAGAAATATATATGAAAAGCAATTCAAGGCTAATGTAACAACAAGGTTGCAAATCTAAACATATACGTCAGAAGAGAAAAGTTATATTTCTCATGATAACATTATATCATCAGCATTATACAGCCTGTACAATAAAATATGTGTTTAGAAACCTAACTGGTAATTTAAAATACCACGTTATATATATTAAATGAGGATAAGTTAACATTCCTGGGAGAACCTTAACTTATCCAGCTTTATATATGTATGTCTTAAATTAATAACATTTTACCATTAGAAGCTTCTAATCTACAGCTATAGTCACCCTATGATTGTATTCTTTTGCCCTTTCTATCTGTTCATGGATTCACTGTAAAACTGAGTACAAAGGGTTGGAAATGTGTTGAGATGATAGGTTTTATACATTATATTATTAGCCTCAGCATTTTTTCCTTGGATAATGCTCTACCATTACCATATTTTATGATAATATAACTCTATATCTGATAAATAAAAAAAAAATTAGATGGAAAGCCATACCATTATAGTAGCCAGATGCAAAGCTTCCATTCTTGAATTCTAAGTAAAATATTTATGAACTTATTTAAATAATAATGAGATAGAAGCCTCACAGTGCCATCGTTTAAGAATTATGCCACATATGTAACACCAGAGGGACTCTTCATTATAGGAGACCTGGGTTTCCAGCTGAGAACCAGATCCCATGTCACACAGCTCCAACCTGGTTATTCAACTGCAGGAACACGCTGAAATAGACGCATCTAGGTTTCGATTTATGAAAGTGTTTCTTACACACATCTTTCGATATGCCACTTTACATGCAAATGTATATATAAACATACACACATATAACATTCATGTTTCAATACTTAGGTGATTTTTACAAATCTGATGATATTAGAATTAATTTATAATGTCATTTCTAACACGCAGGTAGTATGCTTGTCAGCTCTCTCACACATAAATCTGCACATGCAAACCAAATTAAATTCATAGAGAACTGTTTATCTTTGGACAGCTTTGAATTAGAAATGTTTTCATTTGTAGCTTCTGAAGATATTTGGAGTGCTCGATGAGGTGCATGAAGTTGGAGATAATAAAAATCACATTTTATTTTTCAGTGGAATTAGGATTGAAACTATCAGCTATGTCATTCTCTGGCCAACTTCAGTTATATTGGACATAAATATGCCTATTATTTTGTGGTCCTTTTTTTTCCTTTTGTACATTGAATGATCAGGGAAAAAAGTTTGTATGTATTCATTTTTTTGATAGAGTAAATACCTCTGATTGAAGAAAGTCAAAAAATATTTTCTGTATCTCAGTTGCAGTTTTTGGAAATACTCAAACGTGCAAGAGCATTAATGAAATACTATTGTTGTCTTTGCACATTACTCATGATTCTGAGTGAGGACAGAAATATGAAAGAATCTAATCCTTAGATTACATTTTACTTGAAAATTAAGTTATATAAACTACTAATAGAAAATAGAATACATTAGCAAAAAACAAACCTGGTTGCTATTCACTAAAAACTAAAACAATTCAGAAAAGTAAACATCTCGGTATCCGTGAGGCATTGGTGTAAGGTCAGCATGCCCTAAGTCACTGAAAAGCCAAATTGTGTCTAATTTAAAAACAAAACAAAACAAACATTTATAAAATAGCCCATACGTACTTAGTAAATGCTGCTGTGTGAAAATATTTTCTATGAAGGGAATTAAGTATTTTTGCAATACTTGACACAGCTGTATAAATGGATTGATGTGTATAAAGATGCCCTTGAAAATGTTCTTCAGAAACTTGGTAAAGACATTTAACTATAATCCTTCTATATCATTGAACTTCTCAGAAATTAAGCACTGATCCCACCATCGTAGACATCAGTGTGAAGAGGCTTCTCTGGCAACTATATCCAAACCCGTTTTAGATGGACTACTGGTTTCTTCACGCTGCTGTAGCGTTACCACAGATTAGTGGTTTAAAACAATAAAAATATATTACGTTGTAATTCAGGCTGTTAGAGATCTAAACTGAGTGGCAGGATTGAGTTCCTTCTGAAGGTTCCGTGGAACAATCTGCTCCCTTTTCTTCTCCAGCTTCTAGCGGTTTCCTGCAAACTTTGGGGGTTCCTTCTTTCACCCTCAAACCCAGCAGTGCAATATCCTTACAGCTCTCTCTTTTTCTTTGACTTGTTACCATCTTCAGATTTCCTGTCCTCCCTCTATTCTTGTCCTCACATTGCCTTTTCTGACTCTAACCCGCCTGCCTTGCTCTTACAAGGATACTTGTGATTACATTGGATTTACCCAGATAATCTAGGATAATATCCTCATCTCAAGACTCTTAACTTAATCACATTGGCAAAGCAAGGTCAGATATTACCGTATTCTAGGGATTAGTAAAGTATCATATTCACAAATTCCAGGGACTAGGATGGGAATATCTTTGGGAAGCTATTATTCAGCCTACCATAGATAGAAAGTGTTTTTAAAAAAACAAACCTGGGGCTGGGAGCATTGGCTCATGCCTGTAATCCCAGCACTGTGGGAGGCTGAGGTGGGCAGATCCCTTGAGGCCGGGAGTCTGATACCAGTATGAGCAACATAGTGAGACCCTGTCTTTACAAAAAATAGAAAACTTAGCTGGGCATGGTGGTGTGCACCTGTACTCCCAGCTACTCTGGAAGCTGAGGCAGGAGGATTGCTTGATCCCAGGAATTTGAGGTTGCAGAAAGCTGTGATGACATGACTGCACTCTAGCCTGGGCAACAGAGTAAGACTGTCAAAAGAAAAAGAAAACTGGAAAGGAAGGGGAGATCAGGGGAGATGTTGGGTGTCTAGTTGGTGGATTCTTCATCTCATTAACAATACTCCTATTTCAGGTTATAACTTCTGAATTACAGAATTAGTAATTAGGTACCTTGATGAAGTTCCTCAACCTTCACAAAAACTTATAAAGTATATTTCAGAGGATTGACTGAGAGAAACTTATGACTTACTGTTTATATTTTACTTAAAATACAAAATTAATATTTTTTGGAATCTTACAATTTTTTTATGTTTCCTCATAACACTACATGATTATTTTCAAAACAAAAAACAAAAGAATGACTCTATATGGATATAAAATGAACAAGTGCTAAATATTTGAGTTAACTCATTATTCATGAGGAAACTGGACAGTTATGTCCAACTCAGTTGAGGACACAAAAAATCACAAAATTATATGGACTAAATGAACATTAAATAAATTACAGATGACCATGGAACTAGCTTTGTAAACAAAGTGGGGGGGATTTAATTGGACTTCCATCAGAGATAATATATTTGCATAACTACACGTAAGAATTATTTGCATTGCCAATAGTTATCTACAATTTACAGAGCTGTAAAATAGCTCAAAGCCAATGAACATTGAGAATCAGATCACTTGGATGGGTGTGCTTTAAACGATGAATGGTTTTTCATTATAGACAGCCTATAAGTTTTTTTGCCTATTCCAAATTTCCTTATAAAACTAAAGTTTATGTTAACTCCTTTTGTAGATTCATGCATGGTAAAACCCGGTTAGCAGTGTCTAATTTCTTCTTTACTCTTGCATCACCAAAGCTGATACA
>CAUYRT010007700.1:0-16284 GCA_963574885.1 Lepilemur ruficaudatus
GTCTCAGCTACTTGGGAGGCTGAGGCAGAAGGATTGCTTGAGCCCAGGAGTTTGAGGTTGCTGTGAGCTAAGCTGACGCCACGGCACTCACTCTAGCCTGGGCAACAGAGTGAGACTCTGTCTCAAAAAAAAAAAAAAAAAAAAATAGAAAACCAAGATTCCACAAATTCAAGATGATCAGCCACTAATTTAACTATATTCATCAGACAAAGATACAAAAATTCAGAGATAGGATGTATCATCCACAATGTCCACTCTACAAATAAAACTTTCTATTCATAAAATGAAGCAGGAAAAATGTGACCCATTGTCAAGGAGGCGAAAAAACAGTCAAAAGAAAAAGACCGTTTAATAATACAGAGAAGAGAATTAACAAACAAGGACTTCAAAGCAGCTGTTATGAATATATTCAAAGACTTAAAGAAAAACATGGTCACAATGGGAAATCTTAGCAGATAAGTAGAATTTTTTTAACAAAATACTAGAACTAGGGGGGAGAAGGGGATGGGTATATACATACATAATGAGTGCGATGTGCACCGTCTGGGGGATGGTCAGGATTGAGGCTCTGACTAGAGGGGGGAGGGGGGCAAGGGCAATGTACGTAACCTTAACATTTGTACCCCTATAATATGCTGCAATAAAAGGAAAAAAAAAGAAAAAAAAGAAAAAATAAAATAAAACTCAAAAAAAAAATACTAGAACTAAAGGGTATGTTATTAGAAAATGGGCCTAACCACACATTACAAACAATATTAAAAAGGGCCAATTACCTTAAAGACAGATCAGTAGAAATTATTTAATCTGAAAAACTAAGAGAGAAAGAAAACTGAAAAAAATAGAGACTCACAAACCTATAGAACAATTGTAAGCAGAGTAATGTGTAACTAGAATCTCAGGAGAAGAAAGAAAAAGAAAGAATGGGGCAGGAAAAGCATTTTTTACATTTTTTAAGTAATTGCTAAAATGTTCCAAATTTTATGAAAAAATATCATCTCACAAATCAAATAAGCTAAGCATATGGCAAAAGAGGATACAAAAAAAATTAAAACTACACTTCAAATTGTTGTACATTAAAGAAATGGACACCAGAAAAGAATAAAATGACATCTTTAAAGTGATTAAAGAAAAAGACTGCCAACTCAGAATTCTATATCCAGCAAAAATATCCTTGAAAAATAAAATAGACATATTCAAATAAATGAAAGCTAAGACTATCACTAGACCTGTACGTTACACAACATTAAAGGAAGTTCTTCAAGCTGAAGCAAAAGGACATTAGATGAAACTCAGCTCAAATACACAACGAAATAAAGAAAACATGAAATAATAAACATGTAGTTATATACAAAAGGCTTTTTTTCTCTTAAATTGTTTAAAAGGCAACTATTTAAAGCAAAAACAGCACTGTATTATAGAAGCAAAATATCACACACCAACAGCACAAAGGTTAAATGTAATTATACTTTGTAAGGTCCTTTTATCTTATATCAAGTGGCATGCTAATGTTAAATAAACTGTGAAAGTTAACAGTAAATGCTGTAATCGGCAGAGCAACCACTAAAACAAACACAAAGCAGTATAGCGTAAAAAGCCAACTTTTTAAGGAGGATTTACAATGGAATATTAAAAAATACAACCATCTCTATAAATACCAAAAAGGGAAGGGGCGTACCAGACAAAATTCAACACTGATTCATAATTTAAAAGTAAAAATTACAGTAAACTGGAAATAGAAGGGAACATACGCCCTCTGATTTTTTTTTAATCTACAACAACAACAACAAAAAAATCCCACTGCTGACAAACCACTTAATGGTGAAAGACTAAATGTCTTCCTCCTAAGACCAGGAACAAGATAAGGATGTTGACTCTTGCCATTTAAAAATTTTTATGCAACATTGAAATTATCTTTCTTTTTTAAAAAATCTTCTTCCTTCTTTTCTATCTTTCTAAAGAGACGGGATCTCATTATCCAGGCTGGATTCTAATGCCTAGGCTTAGGCAATCCTCTTACCTCCTGAGTAGCTGTGGACTAACGAGCTTGCCACAGTACACCACCATTCTCACCGTTTCTCTTCAACATTGTACTAAAGATCCTAGATGGTGTAATAACGTAACAAAAAGAAATAAAAGGCTTGAAGATGGGAAAGGAAGGAATAAAACTCTTATTCACAGATGGTATGATTGTTTTTGTAAAGAAAATCCTAAGGAATCTGCAATAAGACCACTAGAACTACATGACATTATACCGGGTCAAAAGATGCAAGGACAATAATAAAAAACAAAATGATTGTATTTCTATATACTAGCATGGAAAAAATGAAAAATGAAAATTAAAAAATTTCATTTGTAATACCATCAAAAAGCAAAATTCTTGGAGTAAATTTAACATGCAAGCTCTCTACAGTTAAAATGAAAATGTTATATGTATTTGTATATGTTAATATATAACAATCAACAAATTATATAATTGATGTTATATTAATATACACAAAACCATTTTAGTATCTACTGTGGAGACCTTACGTGCATATATACTACATATATAAGTAAATATATCTTTATATTACATACTAAAATAAAGATAATTTATTAATAAAAAAGAGGTACATAACTATATCAGTAATCTATTGCTGTGTAATAAACTACCCCAAAACTTAGCAAAACATTTATTATCTCACACAGTCTCTAAGGGTAAAGAATCTAGGAGCAGCTTAGCTGGTGGTGTGGCTCAGAGTTCGCATGTGGCTGCAGTCAACTGAACACTGGAGCTCCACTTCCAAGTTCACTCAAGGCTATTGGCAGAAAGTCTCAATTCTCTGCCATGTGGATGTTGGGAGACAATACTCCATAGGTCTCTCTTGCATTTCTGCACATCTTGTGACCAGCATTCTAACTGCCCTTTGTTCCAGACTATCTTTTCGAGGATGTCTATATAGCGAACAGATGGAAGACAAAGTCTCCTCGGAAGCAAAGGGTACTTATTGCGCATTAAAAGAGTATCCGGCTTCCCTATATTTAGAGTTTCTCTCCTGTAACGTAACCCACTGCGTGTGCAGGTGTCATCCGGCCCTCTTCATGTTACTCCTTGTGAAATGGAGCTCAAGTCACTAGCACAAAAATGCTGATAATATGGCCACTACTACTGCTGTGACAATAAACTGTCCTTCAGTTCTGACCCAGGAGTCTTGTGTCTTCTACCAAGCATCTATGAAATTATAGCAGGCTAACTTGTTAGCTTGCATCTCAGACTCTTCACAGACTTAACAGTGGGCCTCTCCACAACATGGCAGCTGGCTTTCCCCAGAATGAATGATGAGAGACAGAAAGGGAGAGATCAAGACACAAGCCAAAGGGTCTTTTATAACCAAATTTTAGAAGTAACATATTGTATTAGTCAGGGTTCTTCAGAGAAAAAGAATAGGAGATAGAGAGGTAGAGAAATATATGAGAGGAGATTTACTGGGGAACTGGCTCACAAAATTACAGAGACTGAGAAGTCCTACGATAGGCTGTCTACAAGCTGGAGACCCCCAAAGATGCCCATAGCAAGGCTCAGGCCAAGTTCAAAAGCCTCGGAACCAGAAAAGTCAACAGTGTAATTCTCAGTCTGAAGCCAAAGGTCTGACAATGTTGGGGGAGAAAAGGGGGACTAGTGTTAAGTCCTAGAGTCCTAAAGCCAGAGAGCCTGGAGTTCCGATGCTTAAGGACAGGAGGAGGAGAGTGTCCCAACTCCAGGAGAGAGGAAACTTAGTCCACTGACTCACACGCCAATGTCCTCTGGAAATATCTTCAGAGACACACCCAGAAGTAATGTTTTACCAATTCTCTAAGTATTCCTTAACCCAGTCATACTGACACCTAAAATTAACCATCACGCATACCATTACTCTTGCCACACCACCCAACCTCAATGCAATGTGCAAGGTGACTATAAAAGGGTACAAATATCAGATGGCAGGGATCACGGGGGACCATGATAGAGGCTGACTACCAAATTCAATATTATTAAGAGGTCAGCTCTCCCTAAATCAATCTACAAATCAACACAATCCCTATCAAAATGCCTAAAGGCTTTATTTATAGAAAATAACGAAATGATTTGAAAATTTATATGGGAACACAAAGGAACTGGACTAGCCAAAAAAAAAAAGTTAGGATTCACATCATCTACTGTTAAGACTTACTATAATGCCACAGTAATCAAGACAATATGATATTTGCACAGGAGCACTGGATCAAGAAAACATAATACAGAGTCCAGAAATAGATGTGCATAGATATAAAATTCAAACAAATGTGGACCAAAAAAAAAAAAGGCAATTCAGTGCAGGAAAGGAAAGTTTTGGGTTTTTTCCCAAACAATAGTGCCGAAACTGGATAAACATATTTTTTTAAATGACCACAACTCCTACTTTGCACCATGCACAAAAATTAACTTGACATGGACCACAGTCCTATACATAAAAATTAAGACTATGAATCTTCTACAAGAAAGCAGAGGAGAATATCTTTGTGACTTTTAAGTAGGCAAAGGCTTATTGGAACTCAAAAAGCACAATCCATAAAAGAAAAAGTTAATTAGACTTCATCAAAATTAAAAATTTTAATTCATCAGAATACACTGTTAAGGAAAAGATAAGACAAGCTACAAACTGGGAGAATACACTCTCAGTACAATGATCTGATAAAGAACTTGTATCCAGAATATATTAAGAATTCCTACAAATAATAAAAAGATGATCAATTTTTTAAATGGGCAGAAAGCTTGAAGAGGCACTCCACAAAAGAAAATACACTGTCAATAACCATATGAAAAGGTGCTCAACATCAGTTATCAAGGAAATCAGAAAATAAAACCACAATGAGATACCATCCTATATCTACTAGAATAGCTAAAATGAAAAAAAACTGATTATACAAGTATTGGTGAGGATATAGAACTATAACTCTCATATATTCAGGTGGAAGTATAAAATGAAAAACCACTTCAAAAAATTAGTTTATAAAGTTAAATATACATCTGCCTATAAACCAGCAATTCCATTTCTAGGTATTTACTCAAGAGGAATGAAAACATGTTTGAAAAAAAGACCTGTATAGGCCCTATTCATAATAGTCAAAAACTGGATTCAACCCAAATGTTCATCAGCAGAAGATAGACTGTGGTATATTTATCCAATGAAATATTACTCAGCAATAAAAAGAAAGAATTACTGACAAATTCAACCCCATGGATAAATCTCTAAATTTGAATGTTAAGAAAAAAAGCCAAATACAAAAGAGCATACATTGTAAGAACACAGAACAAAACTAATCTACATTTAGAAAAAAAAGAGTGAGTGCTTGGAGTCAAAAGAAACTGAATAGAGAGGACAACAAGGGAACTTTCTGGGGTGATGAAAACATTCTACGTCTTCCTTTGTCTGGTTACGTGGGTATTTAACTGTCACACCTCATCAAAGTGAATACCTGAGATCTGTATATTTTGTTACATTTAATTATAGCTCAACAAAAATAAATATTTTAATAAATTTGTGAGCTCAACAGCATATTAAATTTCCTTTTCTTGGGTTGTCACATGTATGTTTAGTGTATATATACGTATATTTATATGTACTCAATAAATACTTATCATGTACTCTGTGCCACTTTGCTACGTTCCAGAATAACTCAAAGTCCATGCCCTCAAGAAGCTAACAATCTAGGGCAAGGAAATGCATACTTAAATAATAACAACATAAAATATAGGGGTTTCCATGATAGAGATATACACAGGGTCTTGCAGAAGAATGCTTTGCCTCAAGGAAGAGCTAGGTATTATTATTATTAACAGAAAAACCTTTCTATTAGGTGCTAAATGAAAGATGAAAAGCAGAAGTTGGACATGTAGACAAGCAGAATTGAGCTATTCGTAAACAGAGAAACACCACATGGAAAGACAGAGACAACAGGTCTAACAGTAGGGAGCCAGGAGCTCCCATTGTTTGGGGGGTTGGAAGGACCTATAAGGAAATGAAAGAAAACACTAGCAAGGTAGGTAGGTATGCACCACGTCAATGCTAAATTATTTTGATTACAGAGGTAGTGAAGAGCCACTGAATAATTTTAAGCAAAGAATGAGACAGTCAAATTTGTGATCAGAAGTATCCGTAAGGGTATGAGAGAGTGCCTGGAATGGAGAGAAACTGCAAACAGAAAAAGACCAGCAAGAAGACAACTGCAGGAGAGCAAGCCAGTGACATTTTACTTTTAGTATACCAACCAATGGCACAGGGACTGAATAGGAATTTAAGGATTCCCAAAATGGGCAGGAAAATGGGAAAAAGATTAAGAATAAAGACAGTCCCCAGAAAAAGAAAGAAAAATAGTTCAAACATATGAAATGATGCTCAGCTTCAATCATAAGAGAAAACTAAATTAAAATTACACTAGGATACCATTTTTCAACTATCAGACTGGCAAAAATGTTTGATTATACAGTGTTGACAAGGCTATGCATAACAAGTATTCTCAGATATACATTACTGTTACAACCCTTATGAAGGGCAATTTAACAATATCTATCAAAATTATATCCACTCTTTGACCCAGCAATTCCACTTCTAGGAATTTATCCCAAAGACACACTTAAGTATGTAAATGATATCTGCACAAGGTTGCTCACTGCAGCAATTTTATATTAATAATTGTAAAAACTGCAAACAATCATCAACAGGCTAGTTAAATTATGATATATAAATAAAAATGAACACTCTGCACCTGCTAGGGGAGAAGGAGAGAGAGAAGAGAGGAGAGAAAAAGTACTTTATATACTAATAAGAATGATCTCCAAGGTATTAACATATTGTTCAATGAAAAAAAGTAAAAGGCAGAAGAGTTAAAGTTTCCAACATTAGAGTAAAACACAGGGAGAGGAGACTGAGGTGAGATAAATATATTTGTATATGGTTATATTTTTTAAATCCCCTGAAGGATATATAGGAAATCAATAACATTTCTACACTATTGCAGGGAATGAGACAGATGGGGAAGGGGGTATTAATGAGAGACTTTTTTTTTTTTTTTTTTTGAGACAGAGTTTCACTCTCTTGCTCAGGCTAGAGTGCTGTGGCGTCAGCCTAGCTCACAAAAACCTCAAACTCCTGAGCTCAAGTGATCCTACTGCCTCAGCCTCCCGAATAGCCTGGACTACAGGCATGTGCCACCATGTCTGGCTAATTTTTTCTATATATTTTTAGTTGGCCAATTGATTTCTTTCTATTTTTAGTAGAGACAGGGTCTCGCTCTTGCTCAGGCTGGTTTCAAACTCCTGACCTTGAGCTATCCACCCGCCTCGGCCCCCCAGAGTGCTAGGATTACAGGCGTGAGCCACCGCACCCAGCGAACGAGAGACTTTTTATTGTGTATCTTTGTACTTTTTGCTTTCTTACTTTTGAAATATATATATGCATATAGTAAAAAAATAATAATTATAGCCTTTAAAAATATTGTATCAGAATCAACAGGATTTGGTAACTCATTTGATGTGAGAAGCAGAGGAGATGGAGGGGTCAAGATGATTCCCAGGTTTCCAACATAATGATAAATCTAGTCATCCCTAACAACTTTCAAAGAAAAGAAATCTGTTATTATCCAAGGCAAAAGTTGGAAAGATTTTAAAGGGCAAGGGAAAGCAGCTCAACTGTGGACTTGCATTGGAGGTGCTGTGTCCAAGAGTAATAGAAAAAGAAAATAGGAAATTTAAGAGTGGTCACAGGATACAGTTGTTAGTAGAAGCCTTGGAGAAGAAAACAAAGGAAACCATGTATGAGGCTAATTTATCTAAGAATTACTTATTCTTTAAAGCCAACTAGGCCGGGCGCGGTGGCTCACGCCTGTAATCCTAGCATTCTGGGAGGCCGAGGTGGGCGGATTGCTCAAAAGTCAGGAGTTTGAAACCAGCCTGAGCAAGAGTGAGACCCCATCTCTACTAAAAAAATACAAAGAAATTAATTGGCCAACTAAAATATATAGAAAAAAAAAATTAGCCGGGCATGGTGGCTTATGCCTGTAGTCCCAGCTACTCGGGAGGCTGAGGCAGAAGGATCGCCTGAGCCCAGGAATTTGAGGTTGCTGTGAGCTAGGCTGATGCCATAGCACCCTAGCCTGGGCAACAGAGTGGAGACTCTGTCTCAAAAAATAAAATAAAATAAAATAAATAAAGCCAATTAAATGGGATGAAATCAAGATCCGGGGAATATACTAAAAAAGCAACTAACTCAAAGTGACAGTGTAAGACCACATATTGATTATCTTTTTCTTACACATCAAGCTCTCACTATTATTATTAATACAATGTATTATTTAACACATTTAGTTTCCCAGGTTCACAACAGATTAAAAAAGGGTGTAGGTGTAGTTACCAGAGGCAATTATTTGGCAAGAGCATGAGGGAACAAAAAAACAAAAAAGCATAGCATTCTTCAAGTACTCTTCACTGGAGCCAAAATGTCCCATCTTTCCATCATCTAAGATTTGGCCAAAATGGTCCCTCCTTCAAGAAGTTTTTCATGGTTCCTACACTCTCAAAGTGACATAATTAATGGCCTTCTTCAAATTTCCAACTTCAAATATTTTGTTTACATCTTCCTGAAAGCACTAACAATATTCTGCTTTGTTTTATAATTATTTTTATACTAGCCTCTTTTCTCCTACTTGATTATGTATCTGTCTTGATTGAAGAAATATCTTTCATCTTTATATCTCTAGCAAGCACTGAACACAATTTCCTTGCACAGTACAGGATGCAAACATTCATTTTAACATTCAACAATTATCCCATTTTTGTATTCTCTAAAATAACATAAGTGGATTTTGCCACAGTCTCCCTGCAAAATGCTGTAAGCATCTCTTACTGCATACTTACATATTTGATACCAAGCTAAAAATATGGCCTGGCTTATCCCAAAAACTAACGAGACAAGGGTAATGGGAAGTGACAGCTAATGGATTTGAGGGCTTTAATATTTGTTTTTAATTGACACATAACAATTATACATATTTATGAGGTACATAGTGATATTTTTTATAGAATATTAGCTCATGAATTTAATGGGTACAAGCAAAGGTATAATTATAACTTGTATAAAAGAAAAATTTAAGGTATTAGAAATAATTTCTGTCCTCCCTCAAAACAGTGATAGCATCAACAAAGTACAGAATATGCTCAATCTACAAAATCAGAAGTTTTTCCCAAAAGGAGGGAATCACTAAAAACTAAAAATGGAGCAAAATAGTTTATCAACCCACAATGCATTTTATATAATACCAAAAATTCCTGAAGCTCAAAGAATACAAGTCACTTGCCACCCCCTAAATAATAAGAAAATGTTATGCTCAGAACTTGAATTCATATCTTTCAATTTTTGGTTCAGTGCACATTTGTCAACATCATGTCATGCCATTTATTTTATCCATCATCAAAATATTTCTAGTTTCAAAGCAAAATTACACCCACCCAACAATGTTAAACAAGTAAGGGAGATGTTATCTCCCATTGCAATAAGGGAAAGAGGCCAGAACTGACTCTAAGTTCAACTTTGCTGAAACAAGAGGTGGCAGGTTTTAAGAATCAGGCTAAGGTGGACTTGATAGAACACCAGTGTTTGCTAGTTGGCTTCACAGCTGGAAGCAAAGTGCTCACTGAGGTAAGGTTCCTATCCTCCCTCAGGGACTGGGAGATAGAAACTATCATCCTTGATTACATGTTAAAGAGATGGCTCCCCGGTCCTTAAGAAAGACATCCCTGGGTTGTAAAACCATCAGGAGGCTTTAAAAAAAATTACATCTCAAAGGATTAGAGAAAGGAGTTACAACTGCAAGTTTTCTAATGCAAATGATCTAACAAAAGGGAGCTGGAGAGCAGGGGTGGGGTCTATTGTCAGGAAGAGTCTTGTCCAAGGATTAGTCAGGTGAGGGTAACACTATGGCTCTCTTGATTCATGGTTGGGAATACAAACTTGGCTGTATTAAAATAGTAACTCAAATACATAGTGATATTTTGATATATATAATGTGTCATGATCAAATTAAGGTAATCACATCCTTCACCTCAAACATTTATCCTTTCTTTGTGTTGGAAACATTCAAAATCCTCTATTCTAGTTATTTGAAAACATATAAATTTTTAACTGTATAGTTGACCCTTGGACAACATGGGTTTGAACTGCACAGATCCACTTATATACAGATTTTTTTCAATGTAAGTTATACCAAGTGTGCCTGCCTCCCCACTTCCACCTCCCCCACCTCTTCTGCCTCTGCCACCCCCAACACAGCAAGACCAACCTTTCCTCTTCCTCCTCCTCAGCCTATTCAATCTCAAAACAACCATGAAGACCTTTATGATGATCCACTTCCACTTAATGAATAGTAAATATACTTTTTCTTCCTTGTGACTGTCTTGACATTTTCTTTTCTCTAGCTTGCTTTATTGTAAAATACAGTGCACAATACCCATAACATACGAACTATGTGTTAACCGTTTATGTCATCAGTAAGGCTTCAGGTCAACAGCAGGCTATTAGCAGTTAAGTCTTGGAGGAGTCAAAAGTTATGTATAAATTTTTGACTGTATAAGGGGTTGGTGCAACTAACCCCCAAACTGTTAAAGGGTCAACAGCAGTCATCCTACAGAACACTACAACTTATTCCTCCAATCTAGGTGTAATTTTCTATTGTTTAGCATCTCTCTCCCTAGCCCCTTCCCCCACTACCCTTCTCAGCCTCTAGTAACCACTATCCTACTCTCTACTTCCATGAGATCAACTTTTTTAAGCTTCTACACATGAGAATATGCAGTATTTACCTTTCTGTTCCTAGTTTATTTCACTTAACGTCTTCCAGGCTCATCCACATTGCTGCGAATGACAGGATTTCATTCCTTTTTATGACTGAATAATATTCCATTGTGTATATATACCACAGTTTCTTTATCCACTCATTCTTTTTTTTTTCCTGAGACAGGGTCTTGCTCTGTCGCCCTGGCTAGAGCACAGGGGTATCATAGCTCACTGCAATCTCAAACACCTAGACTCAAGCCATCCTCCTGCCTCAGTCCCCCAAGCAGTTGAAACTATAGGTACATGTCACCAGGCCTGATTAATTTTTCTATTTTTTGTAGAGACAGGATCTTGCTCTTACTCAGGCTATCTTGAACTCCTGGGCTCAAGCAATCCTCCCACATCGGCCTCCCAAAATGCTAGGATTACAGGCAAGAGCCACTGTGCCTGGCCTCATTCATCCACTGATGAACACACTCAGGTTCATTATCTATCTTAACTATTGTGCATAGTGCTGCAATCAACAGGTATACAGATATCTCTTCAATATACTGATTTCCTTTCCTTTGGTTATATACCCAGAAGTGAGATTGCTGGATCACACGGTAGTTCTACTTGTAATTTTTTGAGGAACCTCCATATTGTTCTCCATAACAGCTGGACTAACTTATATTCTAACTTATATTTAGGGTTTCTTTTACAAGAGACAAAAATGTTCCAAAATCAGACTGTGGTGATGGCTGCACAAACCTGTAAGTGTATTAGAAAATAATGAACTGTATGCTTTCTACAGATTATGGTAAGGGAATTATATCTCAAAGCTGTTTGTAAAAACGAGATATCTGCTATTATCCCCCACTTTACAGATTAAGAAACTAATATTTGGTAAGATTAAGTAATTTGCCCATGGTGACACAGCTAGTGAGTGAGACAGGACAAAAATCCAAGTGGTCTTGACTCTCAAGTCTATATGCTTAACCACCATGCTCTTCTGCCTTCCTCAAAAAGGGCCTTCACTCACTAGGCATCGTATCAAGTGCCTAAGTATGCTCCTATCAATGTTCAAGTCTTAAATGCCAGTGACCTTCCAAATTCCCACCAGGGCTATAAAGACTTGACCTACTTATGTTATGCCACAGGATAGGGGAGAAGGAGGAAAAGTCAAAAGCAGAAAATAGAGGTAACAAAAAGACAGAGGGAGAAAAAAATGCTCAAGAGCTTTATTTAAATACAACAGTCAGCCCTCCACATCTGAGAGTTCTGTATCCATGGGTTGTGCATCCACAGATCCAACCAACTACAGATCAAAAATATTCAAAGATTTAGGAGACCGAGGATCACTTGAGGCTGAAGTTCAAGACCAGTCTGGGCAACATGGCAAGACCTCACATCTCCACAAAAAAAAAATTTTTTTTTAAATTAGCCAGGCATGGTGGTATATGCATGCAGTCCCAGCTAGTGGGGAGGCTGACATAGGAGGACTGCTTGAGTCCAAGAGTCCAAGGCTGCACAGAGCTATGACATCACCACTGTACTCCAGCCTGAGCAAGACCTTATCTCTTAAAAAATAATAATAATACAAATTTTTAAAATACAGTGTAACAACTATTTACATAGCATTTAAATTCTATTAGGTATAATTAATCTAAAGTTAAAGTATATGGGAGGATGTGTGTAGATTATATGCAAATACTACATCATTTTATACAAAGGATTTGAGCATCAGTGGATTTTGGTACTTGAGAAGGGTCCTAGACCAATTCCCTGAAGATACTGAGGGAGGACTGCACATGAAACATTACTATTACTTGGTTGCTATCATCAAAGTTAGTGGGCAGGCCTAATTCAGCTGAGATGGGGGTAAATGCAGGCTTCCTGGACTAGCTCTGCACAGACCATGGTTTCTCAACCTTGGCACAATAGACATTTTGAGTCAGAAAATTTTTTGTTGTGGAGGGCTGTCCTACACACGTTTAGGATGTTTAGCAGTATCCCTGGCCTCTCTACCCACTAGATGCCAGTAGCACCACCACCACCTCCCAGTTTGACATTGGCAAATTTCCTAGAGGTTAGAGAAATGAGCATGGTGGTTATCTAAAATCACCCCATTTTGAGAACCAATGGCCTAAACTAGGGGTAAAGATAACAAAAGACCAGTCATTTGATGATAACAAGTGTCCTGTCCATAATAACTGGAGACAGAGGAGAGTCTTTTAAACCAATCACCTCCCAAGCCTGCAAGGAAAAACTTACTTCACAAAAAGTAAAGCTGGGGGTGGGGAGAGGATAGAGGGATTAAATAGTAACAAAGCTCATGCTGTCATACCAACATTCCAAGATTTCTGTACAGTTCAGCATGTAAGGCCTCTGACACTCCAGCAAAATATCAGCTACATAGAGGTACTGCTCAAAATCAGGAAATAGATCTAAAGGATGCTAGAAATAAACTGCTCCCTTTAACTGGTTTGAAGGAAAATCAGTTCCCCTTGCAAGAAAAACTAAGTGTCCCTCATATACGGAGGAACTGAAATACCAAGGTCCAGGTTACCACACCTGTCAGTAAAGAGGAGCAAACCAAATGACAGTATGAATAAAAACGAAATGACAGTTGAAGGTGGGAGGGGGAGTGATGAGAGAGAACAAGCAGACAGTATGAAGTAAGAGCTGACCCTATACAAAATTTATTTGCCCTGACTCTCAAATCTCCCTTCCTATCGCTTCTGCTTTTCTTTTACCTCATGCCAACACCAAGTCAAGGGCTTTCAGGGTTTTCCATACTCTCATACTGACCCCTGGTTGTTCAAAGTCTCCCCATTCAGAGCATCACTCCCCTTCAAAGTGCAACAGGCTCTAAAATCTTATTCCTCCCTAAAAGTCCCACCTTCCTCACACCATCTTAGCTCTTAGGTAAGGGGGAAAGGAGTTGCAGCAAGTAAATCAAACTACTATTAAACTACTCAATTAAAGAATGTGCTGCAAATAACCTCCCCCAGTAAGCATATAAACAAATATTTACCCTTACTCATAATCAAAGAAATTGACAAATTTCACATATCAAATTGGCAAAAAGTACAAAGTTTTAAAAAGTCCAGTGTTGGCGAACACACATGTAGACAGGCACACTCGTACATTGCTAGTTTATGTAAAAACCTAATATCACTCAACAGGAGTCAGAAAAAATGCATTATGGTATACATTTATAATAAAATAATCATTTTTTAATTATGTTGATGTATATGTGCTAGTATGAAAAGAACTCTCTAACATTAAGGAAAAAAGTAAACTGCAGTTAAAGTAAACAGAAGTATAATAGTATAATACTACTTGTACGAAAAAAGTAAACTTTCTGGAAACTGTTAACCATGGGCAACCTTTTGGAGGAAAGAGGAGAAAAGTAACTTTTATTTTTACTTTTCTGTAATATTAGGATTTTTTTTACTATACACATGTATAGTAACTTTTAACTGAAAATATACAATTCTTTAAGTACTCTATTCCCCCAAGTTTAACCACCACTCTCACATCACCAACTCCTACCCCCTCCTCAAAACTGTCCCATATCTGAAAGTTAACTACAATTGCCTGGTAGAATTTAAGGTACCAGGAGGAATATTTTGGAACATGGAACTTTTCTTTAAAATCTCTTCGCATCCCTAAAAATCACCTCTGAGAGGAAAGAAGAGAAAAAGAATCCCTACGTTGTCTAGGGAACCACAAACTCATTTCCTTTCAGGTCCCTAACCATTTGCTCTTAGACAGTCAGACTGTCATGGTCATAATATCCCCTGCTTCTCTTTACCATAGATAGATAGACAGATAGATAGAGACATAGATAGATAGAGACATAGATAAATATAGTCTTGGCTAATTTCACTCTCCCACATAAAGAAGAGCAACCTCAACTGTCACTGCAAAAGGGGGAAAGCCTTCTCCTTTCAGAACTAATTAACTGCAGGGATCCTACTCTGGCTTGTCTCAGCTCTCACCATCCTGGTGTGGGTGGCCAACTACTACTCTACACTTCTCTAAGGAAGGGTGTCTCAGTCTGTTTACTGCATCATCCCTGGTAATGTAAGTATATGGAAGCTTAATATTTCATTTCAACTGAATCAGGTCAGAGCATTCACTGTCAAAGAAGAGCAGGTTAGTAGAGTCCTTTTAGGCCTTTTAAAGATGTCTTAAAATAGCTTCATGCTTTAATCAGTCTTTCTTACACATCTCTTAACTGACTTTTAAGTTGTACACAGGTAAACCAAGTGTTTCTAATCACTGCTTACTATTAACATCTAATCATTAGAGCACAACTATTACGGATTTTTTAAATATCTCAGATTAAAAGCTTTAAGATTTAAACAACTAAATTGTATTCTGAGTTTTACCATTATGATTTCTCACTGTATGTGATCACTCATGCCAGCCAAAACAGTTAAAGTTCAATGCAGCAAACTTATTCTTAATTCTGAACTACTTAGTGAGAAAGGGTTATAAAACCTTTTTCAAGTATTAGGGAAAATGGTTATCATCAGGTGGTTCATAACAGAATAGTGTCAGAAAAGAGCTGACCTCTGCTCTTCAAAGAGTCAGAATTGTGAACCACTTGGCAGCTTCTTAAATAAGCTTAAAAAGTAAATACATTCTGGGAGAAATTACTGGGTTTATTTTTTTTCTGGTTTATTTTTAAAGTAAGTATTTTTGGAATTTTTAACATTCCCAAACAGGAGTATCCAAGCCATATAAAATGCCTATTGTAACTGGAAGTGACAAATGACTTGTGTAGATGAGTTTAAAAGTAAAAAAAAAAAAAAAACCACACACTCATACACACATTGTACCTTATGACAAAATAAAGCTGAATACAGTACCAACTTTTCCAAATTACTCTGGCTTACAAGCTTCATGAAGAATAAATGCCATGCAAGTAATGTTACACAACAAAAGAGCAAGCAGCTCCAGGAGACAGATGTGTAAGAGGTTATCTTCTGAGACAGAAGTGGACTGAATCCTGGAAAGAAATTATTAAAACCAAATTCTGAAACTGATGTTTAACCTTGAAACTTTAGTTCTTGGTTGAATGAATAAAAAGAAAAGGTGAGAAAGGGATGGAGTGTTATGTGCTACCTCGAAATAATTTTAACACATTGACTGCCACACTAGAAAAAAAAAATGTTTCCTTGGGGCCAGTGTTTTATTCCGAAAATAGAATAAAAACTTCAAAAACAAAACGATCCTTTCTAGTTTAATGAAACATTTTGGTTTTTTAAATTGTTTTCTCTGTGTAAGTTATATGCAACTTGAAAAAGTTCATGGGCTGGGCGCAGGGGCTCACACCTATAATGCTAGCACTCTCGGAGGCCAAGTCAGCAAAAGTGAGACACCATCTCTACTAAAAATAGAAAAATTAGTGGGGCATTGTGGCATATGCCTGTAGTCCCAACTATGCAGGAGGCTGAGGCAGGAG
>CAUYRT010007702.1:0-12679 GCA_963574885.1 Lepilemur ruficaudatus
ACAATTAAATGATTTTCAGTGAATTTACCGAGGTGTACAGTTAATCACATGAATCAGTTTTTGAGGAATTCCTTTCCCCTATTGAGACCCCTAATTCCTCTCCCCAACTACTTTTCAAGCATATCCCACCCCTCCACAGTGACCCCCCCACGTGTTACTTCTGAAGCCATCAAAAGTTCAATGATGGACCAAGTCTATCATTGAACTTTTGATGGCTTCAGAAGTAACCAGCTTCCCTCCCTCAAAATGAAATTCTTCAAAAAGTTCTTTCCCTCTCAACAAGAATGATTGATTGGATGTGGGCTGGACCTCTTGTGTATGTATCACATATTTTCTGACTTGGGAGCCTGTGTTCAGGCTGTCCAGCCATGTCTTAATTTTCCTCCTATTTCTCTTCTATAATATTTATCATTTTTGGTTCTCACATTTTCTAATGTGAGTGAAAAGGCTTTAATAGGAATTCTGAAAAATTCAGTTTTGTAAAAAAATAAAAAGATAGCCCAACCTCAAGATCTTTTGTAACACTGAAAATGTCTATATTAAAAAATTGTGCTTTAAGTGTGTTTGTGAAATCTGAAGCAAAAGGGAGAAGAGAGATACAAAAAAATAAATAAAAATCAATTGCTACCATTAGGTATCATAGTAACCTATATTCAAGTGCCCTCCCAAGTATAAAACAAGTAGTAAACAATGCTTATGTACCTCCAAAGCATAAATAAAAATTAATTAAAAGAAGAATGCCACTGTGTGTATGTGAGTGTATGTGTGCATCAATGAAGAGCATCATCACATGTTGCCATTGAGTTCAAAGTCTGTTTAAAATAACGTCAGGATGTGAAGAGACTGAGAAAGTTCTGCTAAATCAGTATATATACTAAGAGAGTGATTCTTAATCTAAAGTTTTAGTTCTCTAAAATGTCACTACCCAAAACCTCAGAGAGCACAAGTAGTTAGGCAACTAGGAAAAACTGATGTAGTCCTGGATGTTTCATGGATAGTGCCAAGAGATACAAATTCAAAATGAACGATCAGTTTAGCATATATTCTAAATTAAGGCAACTTTCAATTAATCACTTATTTATTCAATCAGTCACTCATTTACTCAATAGCTAAAAATATGTGTTGAATGTTCACTATATACCAGACACTTTTCTAGGTACTGGAGATATAGCAGTAAATAAAATAGCCAGAAATCCCTGCCTTCATGGGGCTTCTATAAGAAAAATCATGTAAAAGTTGATCAGTCAATATAAATCTATATAGTCTATATAAGTCTATATAGAAGGTGAAAAGTGCTATTGAGAAAATAAAGCTGTAGGAGGCCCAGGAGGCTCAGTGAGGCAGTGGAGTATAATTTAAATAGGATGGTCAGAGAACTCTCCAGAAGATGACAGTTAAGAAAAGACTTGAAGGAGCTAAGGAAGCTCACTATGTGGATAGACTGGGGAATAGCATCATAGGTAGAGAGTATAAACAAATGCAAAATTGCATTTTTGAATATCAGTATGGCTGATGAAAAGTGAGAGGGATAGTAAATAGTTGGAGAGGAAGTCAGAGAGATAATAAAAGGTGGGAAGACAAATCCTGTAGTATTTTTAGACTATTTTAAAGACATTGGTTTTCATTCTAAGTAAAATCTCAACGTTATTGGGCGGGGGGGTTAGCAGAAGAGTGACTTTTGCTGATGCGTGCAGTTAGTAAATCTACTCAGAATGCTTTGCAGAGAATAGACTTTAGGTGATAAAGATAGAAGCAGAGAGACTAGTTAGGAGGCTAAGACAAAAGTCCAGGGCAAGATATTTGTGGATAGAACCAGGGTGATTATAGTAGAAGTAGGGAGAAATGGGAAGGTGGGAAGAGTCTAGATATATTTTAAAAATAGAGCCAACAAAATTTTCTGACAGGAGATATGACAAACAAACAAAAGCAAATAAAACCCCCGGGTGAATGCAGGATATTTTGGTCTGAGCTTTTGAGGTATAAAATTATCACTAACAAATGTTGGAACAATTGAAGCAGCACCTGATTTGTGTGAGAGCAGAAAATCGGGCTGTACTGGTTAAGTTTAGACACATTTTATGCATTGCAGTAGAGTTGTCTGGAGTCTAGGGTGAGGTCCATACTAGAAAGAAAATGCTATCAGTCTTTTAAAGCACAAAACCAAATAAGATCCCCAAGACAGAGTGGTTAGAAAAAAGGTCAAAGGAATCCCCAAAGTCCAACAGTAAATGATCAAGAAGATGAGGATAAAATCATTAAGATATTAATAAAATACAGAAAATGAAGCAAGAAGAAAATCAGAGGAAATGTGGTATCAAAGAAGTCAAGTGAGGAGAGCATTTTAAGAAGGGAGTCATTAGCTGTGTCATATGCAGATGATAGGCCAAGTAATACGAAAATCAAAATTTGACCAGTAGATTTAGCAATGTGATATTGTTGATAACTATGTCAGCAGTAGTTTTAGTAAAAATAAGAGAGTCAGTGAGAGAATGGAAGAGGAAGACTGGGAGGCACACAAAGTGTAAACAACTATTTTGAGGGACTTTGCCACCCCAAGGGCAAAGAAATCGGGCGATAGCTGCAGAGTGGTAGAGATAAGTGATTTTTTTTAAATAGAAGCATGCTACTTTGGGGAATAGCACTATGATGAGAATGATCGAATCGAAAGGGGAAATTTGGTGAAGGAGGACAGAGAGTGATGTTCTTCAGTAGGCGAGAAAGGATGAATCTAGTATACAAGTGAGTGGGCAGGTCTCAGATTGAGGCATGAAGAGTCCATCTATAAGAACAAACAGGGAGAGAGAACACATGCAAACAGATGCAGATGGAGGTTATATGGGTGAGGGAATTGTAGGATTTCTTTTGTAACTTTCAGTTTTCTCAGTGAATTGGGAAGCACTGTCATTGGCTAAGAATGTGTAGAAATTTGAGAAAGAGAGATGTTTGAGATTGTCTCATTTAGGATAATGAATAAATTAGGAATTGTATGATGCTAGAAGTATTAAGGTTCATTTGAAGTTAATAGGTATTAATTTTAGGGGAAAACAATCAGCATGGTTCTAGATCTTTCGCCTACCACAGTTAACTACACAAATGCAAATGTGTGCATTAAGCAGTTGTATTTTTCCAGGATGGTGTTTTGTCAAGTGTGTGAATAAAGTGAGAAGGAGACAAAGAAGTTGCATGTGTGTACAGTGGAGTGGCTTTAGTGATGACCAATAAATTCAAGCTGGATGAGGAGGGTTGGGAGGATGTGCACCTGATGAAAGGCAATAGACAGGTCTGAGAATCATTGGATTTTAGGCCCCACGGGATCAAAATATGCAGAAAAATCTCAGAAGAGATGTCAGAAGAAAGTTTACCATCGAGGTTATAGGAAGTTTCAGTTACTTATTGACAGAGTGTAGGTGTGTACCTGAGGTTGGCCCAGGATAAATTGGCCCATTGGAAGTCTGGGAATAGAGAGGCCAGGGCATGGGAAGGATCATCTATTATACAATAATCAATAATCAAGGCAGGGTTAACTTTAGAGATTGAGATAGGAACTAAGAATCTTTAAAGTGAGATGAAAAACTCTGGAGTAAAGGAGTAATTTGCAACAAAGAGGGGTTCATGGATGGTATAGTCTGACATGAGAGTCACAACGGGGCATTTTAGAGGAAAGAGAGGGGGAATGGTCTGGAAGTAGCGATGATCAATTAGGACACTACCCCAACTCTAAGCCCCACGGGAAGAAGGAGTATGGGAGGGAAAAAGTTCTGCTACAATAATAAGGCTATAAAGGAAGCCAGAGTCCTGGGGGGTGCCAGATTGTTACCAGCAATAAAGTAAAGGAGATATTCTTTCAGAGATTACATTGATATATAGAGAATTTATTGATGATGAAGAAAGGAGTATATTGACGATTCTAGATTTTTATTTATTTTTTCAAATCAGTGTTTCATTTATTATTTTCCAATTCTGCTATTTATGTTTTTGCTTTGGTATAGAGTTAATTTTGTTTGGGGAAAGAACATTCCTTCTAAATTCTCAAAGGTCTTTGCCCAGAAAGATGTTTTCTCATAAGGTTGAAGTTATCTAACAATTTTAAAAAACTATATTATCAATGATCTTGAGAGCATAAACAAAATTCCTAATACACTAAAAAGGCCCTAACGGCACTTTCTGGTGAAATCCTAATGGCAAACATTACAGGCTGTAGAAAAGAAAACCAAAACATTATGCTGGGAATGTGTGTACAGATAAGGGGAGGCAAAAAGCTGAAGAAACGGGATTCTTTATGCTCATTCTCTATTTAGTTTTCCTTTCCTTGAGTTGTGCTCTATTTCTTTGCATTTCTCCTACTTTTCCTTTTATTTTCTAGTTGTCCTTTCTCTCCTCAACCTCTATCTTTTCTATTTCTTTACATTTTTTCTCCTTTCCCAGAATTCTATCTTTCAATGTACTTAAGTAATGAGTTCTTTTCCACCGTCTTCCTTATTTTTATTTTTCCTACTG
Organism: Lepilemur ruficaudatus; assembly: GCA_963574885.1. Lineage (NCBI taxonomy): Eukaryota > Metazoa > Chordata > Mammalia > Primates > Lepilemuridae > Lepilemur > Lepilemur ruficaudatus. The sequence goes on from CAUYRT010007702.1 coordinate 4,498, forward strand.
TCAACGAAAAAGAGGCCTAATTCTGTAAAATAATTTAAAGAGATTTATTCTGAGCCAAGCTTGAGGGCCATGCCTGGGAGCCATGCCCAAGAAGCCTTGAGCAAGTGGACTTGCTGTGTTTGAGTTATAGTTTGGTTTTTTACATTTCAGGGATACAGGAATTACAAGTAAAGTCATAAATCAATATATGGAAGGCATACATTAGTTTGGCCACTAAAAGGCAGGACATCTAGAAGTGTGTGTGTGTGCAGGCTTATAAGTCATACGTGGGTTTAGGAATTCTTTAGTTGACAATTGGATGAAGAGTTAAGTTTTGTCTAAAAGATCTGAAGTCATTAGAAAGGAAATTGACTTAAGATAAGGAAGCTTGTTAATCAGAGACAAGCCCCCGGACATATACCTAGACTCAAATGATCTGTTAAGTAAACTGATCACCTGAAGGTGTGATTTAAACTTTCTTGTATAGCCCTAGGCCTGTTAATGAGTTACAAAGGACATCTCCAAGAAGGGAAGGGGGCATGATGAGGCTAGGCTGACCTCCCTTCTCATGGCCAGCAACTCAGCTTTAGGGTATCTCTGGGATCTCCTTGGCCAAGAGGAGGTCCATTCAGTCAGCTGTGGGGGTGGGGCTTAAGATTTTATTTTAGTCCACACTATCAGCATTGTAGGACATTTGTCATTTTATATGAGATTCCAGCAATGTGCATTCATTTGTACTTATGGAAAGGTACTGTTCACTATCCCTAGCGTTTGTTGTCAAAGGTCTCTCATTAATAATTCTGACTCCTCTTGGTACCACCAGGTCAGTAAGCAGTGTGCAGTGACATTTCAAACATTTAGAATTTATAGCAATTGTAGAAATGAAAACAATTCTTCTTACTCATTCTATATTTTTTTCTTTAGATAAGAATGAAACTGAAACAGAGATGATGAGTCACTGAAAAGTTTGTTTTACTCTTTTAATGAACAGAAATATTTAACACAATTCAAGCAATTATATTTTCTAAAAAGTATTTGGAACAATCTATTGATTTTAGTGTTCTAATTTTCAAACATCCCAGCAATTTTTTGAAAAGATTAAAAAATCACAAGTTATATTAATTATAGTGAGGACTGAACTCTGATCTTTTTCTTTGCCCAAAAATTTCCTTTCTAAGAGGGCCCGATGAGTCACAAATGATAAAATCTCAGTAAACAGGTTTTTATGATATGGTTTACTTCCCAACCTGATTCTGGTATGGCATCATGTGAAGGATAGAAGACCCTTATCTTAACTCAAGCATTTCCTTTCCACTGATTCCTGGTCTTTGGACAAAGCCTAACTCTTTCAGCCAATTGTCAACTAAAGAATCACTAAATCCACCTATGACCTATAAGCTCCCTCTTTGAGCTGCCCCAACTTTTCAGGACAAACCAATGTATTGATTTATGACTTTATCTATAATCCTTTTCTCCCTAAAATGTATAAAACCAAACTGTAACCCAACCACAGTAAGTCAACTTGCTAAGGCTTCTTGGGCATGGCTCCAGGCCATGGTCCTCAAATTTGGCTCAGAATAAACCTCCTTAAATTATTTGACAGAGTTTGTCTTCTTTTCCATTGACAATAGTATCCCATAATTACTTCAAAATATATAATATATCTGACATATTATGATATATACTGATATGATGGAGTTTGGTGGTAAAGGAAATTAGAATATTTTACTCTAAAATATATATATATTTACATATTTTGAAATGGCTGCCCCAGGTCTAGCAAAGGTCCTGCAAAGCTGTTTTTTTGGGGGGAGAGATTTGTGTCTGTAGAGAATCTGCATTGATGAAGCCAAGTCTTCTCCCTCTGATCTAGGAAGGATTAACTGAGAGTCTGACACCTTACAAGGTATAAAAAGAATCATTTACTACCTATTCTCCCTGAGGGCTGCCATCTGTGAGGTTTCATCTATATAACAGGACCACCTTTTCTAGCTAAGCCTCTTTCTTTCTCCCTCCCATAACCTGTTTTGTCAGTAAAATCTGTTTTTGACCATGCTCTGAGCTGGCATTCTTTCTGAAATCTCAAGGTGGTATATATAAGTCTCTCTACCCCATTGAGGGGTTGGGTCTTCATTTTTAAGCCTCCCATGTGTATGCCTTTTCTCCTCTTAATCAATCTGCCTCATATCGGTGATTTTTCAGCAAACCTCTAGGGGGCCAAAAGCCTGGTCCCTACAGTGGTTGATTGCCAGACTTCATGAAACAGATTGTGTCCATATGAATCCTGACAATGTCACCTACTAACTACAAAATTTTGGATGAGGTATTCACTTCTCTTTTTCTTATGTGAAAATATGGTCAATAGTACTTTTCTCTTCTTTCTACCTGCTGGGAGGAGTACAATAACACACATAAAAAACTGAAAACTGTATCTGACAAGTAAAGGTTAATGACAATAAAAGTTAGCCATTATTGTAGTATAACACTTTGATATTTTTAATGTTCATAGATAGCCAAGAAAGGGAGAGATTTCAGTCTTATCCACAAGTTTTTCTCTCTTTTTTAAATGGATAAGCATTAATAAAGGCAAACTGATGAATGATACAGTTAATTAAATGAATGCTAAGTCAATTTATATGGCTTGCCAAATTATTGTGAACTAAAATAAAATCCTTAGACCCTGCTAACTGAACTAACCCTCTCTTGGCCAAATAGCACTCCAGAAAAACCCTAAAACTGAGTTGTTGGCCATGAGGGGAAGGGAGGTTGACACATCTGGGACAATAAGATAACATATTATTAACAGGGCCTAAGACCATGCAGGGCAAATGTTAAAATTACCTGCAGGCCATCAATTTGCTTAACAGATTACTTAAGTATATTATTGCTTATCTCTGATTATCAGACTTCTTTATCTTAACTTAAAACATCCCAAGCCTTTAGACAAAGCTTCATTTCTTTAACCAATTATAAATCAAAGACTCTTTGAGCCCACCTATAACTTATAAAGCCCCCTCATTTTGATTTTACTGGTAACTCCTATCCCCATGAATGTATAAAACCAAACTGTAACCCAGCTGCTCAGGCACATTTTCTCAGGACCTTTTGAACCCATTTGCTCTGGGCAGGCGGTCATACACATTCAGCTCAGAATAAACCTTTTTAAATTATTTTATAGTTTGGGTTTTTTTCTGTTAACATTACAATAGGCATATGTTTAAAGGTGTAATAACCTTAGCTATCACCTAGAATAATAATAGTGAAGGATGAATGAATGAATTAATTAAATTGGATAAAATATCTTCTGCCTCCAAAAAAACTTTATTTGTATTAATACTACAAATATTTTCTCATGTTCAGTCAAAATGTAACAGAGGGAATGGCCTGGCAAAAAAATGGAAAAAGATGTTTTTTGTCTCTTTAAAACTTCCCACTCTTTTTGGAGGCAGGTGGCAGGAAAGGGCAGGGAAAGGGAAATGTCTTTTTTCTCTGTACTATAAGATATAGCTCAGCTAAACTGCCAGCTCCATCCCAGGACAAGCACCTGTCTGGGGAGCTCTGGGTGGACCTCCTAGGTGGGCAGAGGTCACAGTTTTGTCTTCAACAGAGATGGGACAATTAGAATCATTAAATGACAATAGCGTAGAACTGAGGGCCCTCCCTTTAAATAAATAAAGCTCTCTGTTTCTGCTTATGTACAGGAATTTGGATTTTGAGATGATAGTCTACTATTTTCCTTCTTTGCTGGCAAAGTAATAAACTTCTCATTCCTTCTCCTCAAACCATTTGTCCTTGTTCTCTGATGCAGCCTTGGGGACAAGTGCCAAGCTTTCGGTAACAAAAATATAGAAAGTGAGTATTTTACGTTCTTTTGAAAAATAGATATGCTTCTATTTTTAATCATTAAGGAATATTTAAGTTATGTTGTATTATTAAATTATCAAATTTTATAAATAAAAATTATAATGTTTAAATTCAAGCTATGAATTTAAGCTATGAATGAATTATAATTTTAATTATTTTATAAATTTCAACTTATAACTGTATATGAATAATGTCTTCAATATGAATAATGTCATCAATGTGTCACAGAATGACTTTTTAAGGACACTGCTTGTTCTTTTTTAGTCATAAATTATATAAAGTACTGCTTGTGTGCTACCTCATTTTCACAGTTATGTTTTCAAAACAAAAATTGAGATATATTATCTGATAAATCTGACTATACCTTTTATAAATAATTGAAGTATGGACCATAGGAGAAAAGTCAGGACATATGGCTACTTGACTCCAGTATTCTCTCTAAAGTCACTTGACAAAATATCTGAATTCAATTTTTGTCAACCAGTACATGAACAATAACATCATGGATAGATATATTAAGCAAAGAGCATGTTTTTCAGAATCTTTCCAATCTAATTTGATACTTTTTTCCTCTCTATGGTATTGCTTCCTAGTACTTCATGAACTGAACTCAAAATGATCTCTTTTATCCAGTTGTCATTTTTTAACCTGGCCAATTATTAATTTCCAATTACAATGAAAACTTCAAGATTGATTAATAAATTAAGTATATTTTAATAACCTATTTATTACCTTAGATAATACTTCACTTAATCCTCAAGAAACACCAGAAATTTGAGTAAGGATTAGATAAGAAAATTGAGATTCATTAGGATTAGATAATTTGCCAAAGCTATTAAGTGTTAGTACTGGAGTTTGAATCCCAGAACCTGAGTTATTAACTACTGCTCAACTTCTCCAGCTTGGCTATGGACTGTTTGATCTTACAAAATCAGAGATGGGGCTAAATGGACACTAAGGTATTACATATTCTGTTTCTGAGGATTACCTTGTTATATTAGGAAGGAATAGAACTTTACTTCTTAAAGAAGAAATTAAATCTGTCATAAAAATGTTTATTTTCGAAAGTAATGCTGCATGGCCCATTGGGACTCAGAAAACAATACTCTAAAATGAAGACTTCAGAAGCAGCCTGAGAAGCAACAGTTTTTCTCTGACCTTCTCCTGTCCTCCTACCTCTCAGTCCCATTCTCCCCCAAGGCTAGCCATAGAAACTAGAATCCCTCTTCCCCAAGGCAGGTCATAAAAGCCAGAAACCCTTTTCCCAAAAGCCAGCCATAAAACCAAAAATTATTCTGTGTAAAAACTAGCCATAAAGAATTATCTAACCTACCTTGTTTAACTGTAGGTCATAAGACCCACATTCTAGTGAGGGTCCTACCTCATACCCAGAAGAAAGGAACACGTACTCATAGAGGCTAAGAAGAATCTAGACAGACAAGCCTTAGTGGGTTTCTCCACTCAGCCTATTAACATTAGATCATACCCTTCTTATCCAATCATATTTACATATACCTGTATATACTTTTAAATCTAAGCATAAAAGTATACAATTTCTCCTGTATCTATCTTTGGGTCTTCATTCTGATGATTCTTATTTATACATGCTAAATAAACTTGTATGCCTTGAGAAATAAAAATAAAATCCTAAGCCATCCAAACAACTGAATGGACCCCTCTTGGCCAGAGGGACCCCAGAGAAATCTTAAAACTGAAATCCCAGCCACAACAGGATGGGAGGTCAGACACACCTCTTTATACTCCCTCTCTTGTTAACCGCCATTAGCCTTTCTACTCCAAGGGATACACAGAACCAGCCTTTGGAAAGACTTGCTTGATTTCAATCAACTGCCTAGTGCTTCTCTCTTTTTTGCAGTTTTTGGCAAAACAACTGACCAACGTTCCTTCCTGATAAGGGGTCACCAACCATGCAGTGGATCTGGCCAGTCTACAGAGTCTGTGCACAGAGGATTTTCATGTCCTCTGCTTCAACTTTTGATGTCAGAGGGCTGAGAACTCAATCCTCAAATCATGCTAACAGTGTTATTTTTTTGTGTATGTGACCTATGAAGGGGCATGAAGCTCAATTGCTCATGAACATGTTTTTCCTTTCATAAATACTCATGACTCCTACTGTAGCTTATTAAATATGTATATTTGGCCACCCCTTTCAGCATAAATTCCTGTTCCTGTTTCCTTTTCCTCGAAGTACACACTTTAGCTTCTATTAATACCTGAGGCTATTTCTACCCAGCCTGTCAGAATGGCTACCCTGCAGGTTGCAACGCTTTATAAGAAATAAAGCTCTCCTTTCCAAATTTATGAACCTTATCATTCTTTAGTTGACAGCCTTTTCTCTAATTAATCAATCTGCCTTATGTCAGTGATTTTTCAGCAAATTTTTAGGGGCCTTGGTCCCTACAGCTTTAATGGCTGTTTTTTGTTTGTTTTAAGAGAGGATCTGGCTTGGTCACCCAGGCTAGAGTGCAATGGCATCTTCATCGCTCACTGCAACCTCAAACCCCTGGGCCCAAGCAATACTCCTGCCCCAGCCTCTCACTTAGCTGGAACTACAGGTGCATGCCACCACACCTAGCTAATTTTTCTGTTTCTTTGTACAGATGGGGTCTTGCCCTTGCTCAGGTCAGTCTAAAACTCCTGGTGTCGAGCAATCCTCCTGCCTTGGCTTCCAAAATTGCTGAGATTAGAGGAATGAGAAACTATGTCTAGCCTAATGGCTGCTTTAAATATTAACTCATTCCACCTTATAAACAGATTAATCCAATCAAATAGTTCCAATTCTAAAAGCATTGACTATTAAGTAGATTTTAAAATAAAAGTTATTAAAAAGTAAGGGTTACATAATATCATTAAATGGCTTGTCACTGCTATTTTTCTCATCTTCTACCGTCTCTCTCTCTCTCTCTCTCTCTCCTCTCTCTCTCTCTCTCTCTCTCTGTCTGTCTCTCTCCACCTAGGTTCTTTTCTCTTACCCTTCAATCCCTGTAACACCTTCTACTCTCAAGAATTCCACTCTTTAGATGAAATGATTTCTCTTCTATCCTCTCCAAACTAACTTCTTGACACCATCTCTTCAGGTTTTTTAATACTATAATTCATGCCAAAAAAGACTCCATCCTATTTTATTTATTTTTGAGACAGGGTCTCACTATGTTGCCCAGGCTGGTCTGGAACTCCTAGCCTCAAGTGATCCTCCCCCCTCAGCCTCCCAAAGTGCTGGGATTGCAGGTGTAAGCCATCACATCCAGCCTTCTTCAGTTTTTTATAAGCATTTACTTATAAATGCTTTATTGGGAAATGTATCTTCCCCAGAACAGTGGAGAGGAGGAAAGAAAGTTGAAGGTTGGAAATAAGTGTTCCCACACTATACTCGCTCTCTCTCTCTCTCTCTCTCTCTCACTCACACACACAAACACACACACACACACACACACACACACATTTCGAGGTAAATTTCCCCAGTAGCAGTACTTGATATGTTTCTTCTCTTTAGGCGATTGACAAAGGAAAAAACAATTCCTCTGGTTAAACATCTGTACACTGTCACATTCATAAGTTGGTTAAATCACGGAGGTCAGGGAAAAAGAAAATAAAATTTGTGTATTTTTGCCAAAAAAAAAAATGCTGCCTGTTACATAGTTTCAAAATAGCTGCTATTTGTGGACTTAGGTTTATACTTAAATGCTAAAATAAGTGACTGGGCAAATATTAAAGCAAAAAACTGATGAATTCATAATAGGTATTATAGAATAACTCATGAAGGTCATCAAGCCAAAAATTAAAGGAAGAGTTAATGGAGGACATCTGATTTGCCTTTAGTAATAATGATAGCCATCATAAAAATACTATGCTTTTGAAGAGAGTATTATACTTTTTAAACTACTCTACATATTGCCTTCAGCTGTAAGTTCTTCAATAACTTGCATTAAAGACAGACTTTTCATATTGAAAATTTTCATATTCCTCATTAGCTTTCCTCATTTGAGAGAATATAAAAAATTTGGTTAGTTTGGCTGTTCATGGCATAAACTAAAGTCAAATGTTCTAAGCAGGCTTGTAAGTGAAAAAGAAGAAGGCAGGGAGAGAATTAAAGATGGCGGATGAGTAAAGCCGCCAGCCAGAGTGTCTCTGCAAAAAAGACAGATTTTAGAAGAAAGCGGCAGAAATAAGCAAGCAGACAAGCAGACATCGGAAGAGGGTCAGAGGAGGGATACCTGAGACCATGAGAGACTCCACGGGAGGAGGTTGTGGAGGAGAACTGGAAGGAGAAAGCCCACGAGAAGCCTGGAGACCAGCGACAAGGGTAGGTGGAGCGGCT